>JAMWYP010000023.1:199263-446763 GCA_025563575.1 Acacia pycnantha | reverse complement strand
TTCATATCAAGCAGAAGTTCTCTAATTTCGTTAGTGACATGGTGGAATTCATAATTGATATATAGTTGTTTTCAATCCCGATTCACATAAAATAAGGGAAAAATATCGAGATTGGGAGAAAGAATGATTGCCCACACAGGGCTTCTCGCGCGGATATGAAAAGGCCGAAAAGATTTGATGGCAAACAAACGGAAGAGATTGGAAGATGAAGCTGAATCCAATCCTTCTACGGTAGTTGACCACCCGCCATCTCCAATACGTCGCGAGGAGCCGTGGTTGTATATTCGGCAAAAGCCAAGCGGCACCTACACGAGTGAAAAACTCGTGTAGTTGTTGAACGAATTGTAAGTATCGATATTGTTATTTTTACTTACTAAACATGTTTCATTACTAAGCTTCTCGTTATCTGTATATTACAGGAAGATCTTAAAAAGAAAGAGGCAGAGGGATCTTTTGCGTTGGACGGGAGGAATGATGTTCTGACCGCTGCGACCGGAAAAGCAGATCACTCGGGGCGTGTAAGGGGGATTGGAGGATGGGTAGGCCTAAAGCAATACGTTGGTAAATCCAAACGCCACACACAAAGTATGGTTACCCGGGAGGAGATGGATCAGACGCTGGCCAAATTAAGTGAGGAATCAGCGGCGAAAGATGCTACATTGAGGATGTTTCAATCTGAGATGAGCAAGATGAAGGAGGAGATGGATAAAATGAAGTTCCTCCTGATGAGCCCTTGACACCTTCAGCTGCACCTATGCAGCAGCAGAGCACTAGAGGGAGCTGCATTGTTGGACAGTCAGAGTCAGAGCAACCTTGTCATCTGTATGTGGAGGATCGTGATGGTCATAGACAATTGGTTGCTAAAGGGACTGTCCACAACTTGGGATCAACTGTACACCACGAACAAATGGCTGATGATGAAGTCAGAGTGTCGCTGAAGAGGTCATCTTTGATGCACCTGTCCCTCTCCCAACTGATGTGCTGAAGGTTGTGAGTGATGTCAAGGGAACCTTCATCTCTTGGCCAGTGAAGCTTGTAGATGTCTCTACTCCTCCTCAAGCTCCACCCCCTCATCAAGCTTCACGGCCCCTCCTCAATCTCCATCCCTCCTCAAGCTCCACCCTCCTCAAGCTCCACCCCTACCGCTAACTTGACGGCCAAGGAAAAATACAAGATTTGGTAGCCCAAAAATGGTTTAAAGATAAATCGTGGCCTGTCGATGAAGTAATAGGCCTCCCTCATCCTCGGACCGGTTTACATTGATAATGAAGATGTAGAGTCCATGCCGCTTCTCGGAAAGGAGGTTACTAGTCCATGTGTTCAAATATTTATGAAGTAAGTATCTTCTTCCTTGATTACATAATTGAAATGCACCGTTTAGACACACATATATACATATATACTAATTCCCTCATCGATGTCATTCTTGTAGGTGCATGCACGAGAAACCGCTTCAACAGGCAGAATTTCGGATTTTGGATTCTTGTGCCCGGTGTATGCAAGCACAACACTACCTCTGGAATTGAGACAGAGTACATATCAAATAGGTTGTGTAAAGTGCAAAGAAAGGTGTACTTGTTTCCACACTGGCTCGGGTACATATATATACTTGTCTGCAATTCACTTAATATAATCATGCTACATATATATATATCACCGAGTACTTTATCTTTGTGAATTTTCAGCAACCACCGGCGGTTGGTCGTCATGAACATGGAGTTGCATTATGGTATCTTCTTATGGTCCACTCACAGCGATCCATCGACTACGTTGAAGCAGATGATCACCAAGTAAGAATGTCATTTTGATTGTCTTGTCTGAAATCTCTATTGTGAATTTTCAGTGAACATTACTGATAAATTTGTGATTTTGATGATAGTGCCATGAAGACCTTCCGTGTTGAGGCAAAAAAAAAGCGTGGTGCTCAGCTCACAGATCCTAAATGGCACAAAATTAAGGTTAGTACATAATTGGACATGGCATAATTGCCTTCTGAAGTTGGTCAGTAAGCTATATATGCTCTTATATATATTTATTGTTATTTTTAGACCCGTCGGCAACCGGAAGGATCGAACTTATGTGGCCCGTACGTCATGAAACACTTATATGATATTGTGACGGAGGGAAACACTAAAGTCACTTTAAGGGTAAGATGTTATGGCTGAATTCAGTCACTGATGGCTTAATGTTACATATGAAATATGCACATAATATGTTATTTCTGTTTCTGTCTTTGATGTTACAGAGGTTTGCATTTGATGATGATGAAATCGAGCACATACGCGAGGTTTTTTGTGAATATCTCGTATAAACTAGTCTTAGAAAATCCAAGTCGACAATAATTAATGTCCTAAATTAATTCATTTGTAAATAATATATGATGCTGTAGCAACAATAGCCTTCTGTACATTTGTTTATTTTTTCGACTAGCTAATTCATTCATTTGTAAATATAGCAATGTAATTCAATAATAAATTTGTTTATTTTTTTGAACAATTTGTGCGTGTCCATTTTGGGTTTCTGAATGAATGGGATGGTGGATAAAGCTATTTAGTGCTTGAAATTTGAGGTACAAAGGATGTTGAAAATGAGCCAGATGAGGCTCTGAAAAGTTTTCGCGACTTTTGGGACCGGATATTTGTTAAAAGTGCGGTCCTAAAGGTCTTCGTCCATTTTGAGACCGGATATTTAATAAATATACGGTCCTAAAAGTCTTCGTCTAATTCTAAAAAATTTGGGTAGAGACTTTTAGGACCGTATATTTGTTAAAAGTACGGTCCTAAAGGTCTTCGTCCATTTTAAGACCGTATATTTAACAAATATCCGGTCCTAAAAGTCTTCGTCTAATTATAAAAAATTTGGGTAGAGACTTTTAGGACCGTATATTTGTTAAAAGTACGGTTCTAAAGGTCTTCGTCCATTTTAAGACCGTATATTTAACAAATATCCGGTCCTAAAAGTCTTCGTCTAATTCTAAAAAATATGGGTAGAGACTTTTAGGACCGTATGTATGTCAAATATCCGGTCCTAAAACGATTTTCAGACATATCGTTAGGGTTCAAGGCAACCATGTTTCTGGCGTTCTTCTCAAGTTTTGTGCTTCGTTGTTCTGTTTCTACTTTTCTGGATGTGAAGAACGTCATCGGTGTCCCTTTTCTTTTTGTCGGAAAAAGAAAGAAGATAACGAAAACGACACTCGAAAATTTTCATCACATCTCGGAAAAGTAGAGGGAAGACAACGATGGTCCAAACTTGAGAATAGTTGTCACTCTGTTTGTTTTTATTCGAAAAAAGGTAAATAATGTTTTTTTGTTTTGTTTTGTATGGTCGCAACCCTCCCCATCGTTGTCGGAGGGGAGAGAATGGTCGGAGACGTCGTCATCAGAGGTATGGTACTCAACGTCATTGGCGTCGAGTACCGCTTGCAGCTTGTTGTTGACGGCGTGATAGACCTGAAACAGTTTGCCCAAGCTTCGGTCTATATGATCGACGCGGGCTATCAGGTGCTCCAGCATCTGCCAGAAGTTCGGTTTCGGAGGCAACAGAGGAGGATATGGAGGTGCCTCAGGATTTCGCCCAGAAGGAGGACCTCGTCGTGGTGGAGAAGCCATTACGGTGGAGGTTCTAGGAGGAGATGGAGATGAATGTTAAGAAAGTAACAACGAGTTTAAATAGAGAACCCATCCTGAAGAATGTGAAACGCCGGAAACATTAACGAGGAGACGCATATTTTCTCAGAATACGAGGAGACGCCTAGTTGGGAAGTTTATGTGGAAGCCGAAGAGACTCTGAAATCGGTGTAATGTTGTTATGGGTATTCTCTGTTGTTGACGAATATTGTTTTTTGAAGATTATATTTGCACTTTAGCCCTACCCAACTGACCAACAAGTGTTTTTAGGTTACTCTTGCTGTCTTGTCTGCAACATCAACGTTCGTGAGCGGAGAAGTAAGACGACTCAGCAAACGCATATGCTACGGAGTTAGTCCACAAGACCTTCATCCCCTGCATTTAATTTCCTCGTCTTGCATTTATTTTGGTTCTTGGATTCACTGTGATGCATTTATGACCAAAAGTAATTCTTAATTCGTCTAAATAATATATAGGAATTCTACTATGGATCACAGTTGGATAGATGCTTTACGAACGAGTATTGAATATCAGAATGGGGTTAGGGAATTTATAGAATTTGCTAAACAAAATGCCCATGATGATGGGGGAAGTATTATTGCCCTTGTGTAAAATGTTTGAATGAGTGTCGACTATGTCCTCGAAGTTATACGCACACATTTAATTTGTCACGGATTTTGTAAGACTTATACGGTATGGGTATGGGGGGAAGTGGCCTTTGATGATAATGACACGGATATGGATGATCGCATAGAGGACATTATCCGTGATGTAGGAGAAGAGGCTTTTGAGCGATCACATGCATATGGTAATATGTGCAGTGATGTAGAGACACCGCTATACCGTGGGTGTAAAAAATACCAATTGTTGAACGCTGTATTGAAATTGGTAAGCTTGAAGGCACGTCATGGATGGAGCGACAAGAGTTTTTCAGAATTGCTTGAGGCTTTGAAGGACATGCTTCGGATGATAACGTGTTGCCGCATCGCTACTATGATGCTAAGAAGATACTTTGTCCACTGGGATGGAGTACAAAAAGATCCATGCATGCCCGAATGATTGTGTATTATATAGAAAAGAGTTTGAAGAGAAGCGAGTTGTCCGATATGTGAAACCCCACGGTACAAGTCGATAAGGGGCCCGCAAAAGTGTTGTGGTATCTTCCAATCATACCAAGGTTCAAGCGGTTGTTTGCGAATGAAAATGATGCAAAAATCTGAGGTGGCATGCAGATGAGAGGATTTCGGATGGACAGCTTCGACATCCTGCCGATTCTTCTCAATGGAAGAAGATCGATCAATTATTTCCGAACTTCGGCGAAGAACCTAGGAACCTCAGGCTTGCCCTTAGCACGGATGGAATGAATCCCTATGGAAGCCTTAGCAGGATACATAGCTCATGGCCCGTAGTCCTGATTGTTTACAACTTATCTCCTATGTTATGCATGAAACGAAAGTACATCATGCTGTCTATGTTGATTTCGGGACCAAAACAACCCAGAAATGACATAGATGTTTACCTAGAGCCCTTGATCGAAGACTTGAAGGAGTTGTGGGAAGAAGGTGTCGATGTTTTTGACTCTTTCAAGAAGAAGGTCTTTAGAATGAGAGCCATGATATTTTGTACTATAAACGACTTCCCAAAGATATGGGAACTTGTCGTATAGTGTAAAAGGCCATAAAGCATGTCCGGTTTGTGAAGAAGGCACATGCTACCATCAACTTCAACATGGAAGAAAGACGGTGTATCTTGGACATAGGAGATTTCTTAGACGGGGCCACCCATATCGTCGATTAAAGAAGGCCTTTTTTGGTGGCCAAGAGTATGAAGAAGCTCCGGTGGCATTGACTGGGGAGCAAGTGTATGAAAAGGTTAAAAATATCAGTGTCATCTTCGGTAAGCCTGGAAAGAGTAGAAAAGAAAAAAATATATGGAAGAAGATATCTGTATTCTTTGATCTTCCCTATTGGCGCAATCTTGATGTGAGACACTGTATTGATGTCATGCATGTGGAGAAGAACGTATGTGATAGTATTGTGGGCACGCTTCTCAACATACAAGGTAGTTCGAAGGATGGTGTGAAGGCAAGATTGGATTTGCAAGCAATGGGAATACGCGAAGACTTGCATCCAAGGCCATATGGGAAGAGAACTTATTGTCCCCCGGCTTCTCATACTTTGTCTAAGGATGAGAAACGAAGCTTTTGTGAGTGTTTACATGGCACAAAAGTTCCCTCGGGTATTCTTCAAATTTTAAGAGGCTTGTCTCGATGAAGGACTTGAAATTAGTAGGCCAAAAGTCTCATGACTGTCATGTCTTGATGCAACAGCTACTCCCAGTAGCTATTCGAGGGATTGCCGAATATGATCTTCGGGTCGTTTTGACTAGACTTTGTTTCTTCTTCAATGCGGTTTGTAGTAAAGTTTTCAAGATTGAAAAGTTGGATGAATTGGAGAATGAAGGATATCTTATCTTGTGCCACCTTGAGAAGCTTTTTGTTCCTTCATTTTTTGACATCATGGTTCATCTCATTATTCATCTAGTGAGGGAGATAAAGTTGTGCGGCCCTATCCATTTACGGTGGATGTACCCTATTGAAAGATCTATGAAATTCCTAAAAGGGTATGTGAAGAACGTGTACCGGCGTAAGCATCAATTGTTCGTAAATATGTTTCGAAGAGGCCATGGAATTTTGCCAAAATTATTTGGCCAAAGTAAGACATATTGGGCTTCCAAAACGCCGTCGCATGTCAAGGGGGTAGACGTGGGGCTTCTGTAAAGAGTGTGGATCCCGATGAATTGTCACAAGTCCACTTATACATCTTGAATAATGTTGATGAAGTTCAAGCCGCATATCTGCACATAAAGAGGCTGTAAGGAAAGAGAACCATCGAATGACCGAACAAAGGTTGATTAGGGAGCATAACAGAACTTTTGCAAACCGGTTCAAACAAAAGGTCGAGGGATCTGAATGTGTTTCTGAGACAATGAAATGGTTAGCACGTGGTCCTGAGGTTGATGTCATAAGTTGGAATTCGTATGTGATCAATGGTTATACATTTTACACGAAGTCCCTAGATGATAGGAGCACAGTCCAGAACAGCGGTGTTATGTTAGAGGCTGAATCTATGCACTTCTCCAGTTCGAAAGACAAGAGGCCTAAATTGGCTGTCATGCCATATTATGGGGTTATTGAAGAGATTTGGGAGGTGGACTATGTCAAAGTTAGATTTCCCATCTTCAAATGCAAGTGGGTTAATGTCAATAATGGTGTTCAGATCGATCGACTAGGATTCACTTTAGTCGATGTCAATAGTAGAAGTTTTGGAGATGAACCTTTATTATGGCAGATCATACAAAACAAGTGTTCTATATCACCGATCAAGAAAATAAAATGTGGTCTGTAGCTCTCCAAGGAAAGAGGGTCATTGATATTGATGAGGAAAGTCATTCAAATTATGGTGATCTTCCCGAGAGTACTCCTTTTACAAGGGGTCTACCTGGACATGAACGAAGAAGATGAAGCGGATAATGAACCCGCATAAGAAATGATCATCAAGAAGGGATATGGGAGGATATCACTTTATAAAAGTGTCAATTCATAAGGTAATTAATATTCATATGCAGAATTCTTAGAAAACTTTAAGGTTTTAACTATTATTATATTCCTTCTATGTTCTTAATTAAACAATGTCATCATTGAATATGAATTTTTTCTTGTTTTGTTTTGTGGCAGGATCCGTTTCAAAGGGGCATGTTATAAAAGAGGATGCATGTTACGTTGTTGGGTGGAAATCAAATGAAGGCATGGTGAATAATATATTGGACTACATTTGTATGTTGAATTACGTGCTGCATGTACATTGTAACTCATTACCTTTGTAATTAGTTATATGTTAGCTTATTGTATAAATTACTTTAGTTGTTTTAGACTTAATTAAGAGGCCATATAACTCATGGTGGATAATATTTGTATTCTTTTTCCCAATTCAATTTATTCATGTTCATAGCTTGTAGCTTAAAGTATATCGATTTTTATGTGCTGTTTTGATGGTGGATTTGTGTATATATATTGATCAGAAGAACAGAACAGTGGAAAAATACGGGAAAATTTAGACCGCAAATAAAAATACGCTCTTAAATGTTCAAATATTAAGACCGGATGTATACATAACACCGCTCTTAAAGGTGTTAAGCCGGTCTTAAAAGTTGGTCTTTAAGACCGGCCCATTGAAAAAATTCGGTCTTGAAAGTCAGTCTTTTAAGACCGGGTAATTAGTCCTCCGGTCTTAGAGTCCTCTATCTTTAGGACCGGATTGATATTTGTCCGGTCTTAATATTTGGATCTTTTAAGAGCGGTCGATATTTATTTAGTACGACTTTTAAGACCGAAGGTTTAAAATGTCCGGTCTTAAAGAAAATCTTTAAGACCGTGTAAAAGTCCGGTCTTAAAGGTCGACTTTTAATACCGCCTGGAACAAGACTGCTCGCGGGTCTGGTCCTAATGTACCTTTTTTGTCCGGTCTTAAAAGCCTTATTTCCACTAGTGTCTCCCTGACTTAGAACTCCCCCCAGAGGATAGTTATATTATTGTAGAATGGGATGGATCCCTTAGCGGATGGGGAGGAGTACTTAAATGGAAACCCCACAAAGGAGACTTGGCATCCACAGAAAAGGTTGCCAGGTATGCTTCAGGAAAATACAAAACAGAGATTTCCTCCATTGATGCAGAAATCATGGCCTGCATCTACAGTTTAGAGAAATTTAAAATTTTCATTCTTGATAAAAAGGAATTTACTCTTAGAACATATTGTGAAGCTATAATCAATTTTTACAACAAACTTGCCACAACTCGCAAACTCAGTAGAAATATATGGGTAAAATTTTGTGATTATCTTACTTGTACAGGTGTGACAGTTAATATGGAACATATCAAAGGTAAAGATAACACAGGAGCAGATAAATTATCTAGAATTATATCTAATAGCGCTTCCTTTAATTTTGCAGATATTTGAGATGAACAAAGGAAAGACATCGGTTAAGACTGAACAAGGAGATTCATCAGAACCCACTAAAGAAATAATGACTTTTGGAAGCACAGTTCTGGTTAAATATCCACTAGGACACAACAAATCTTTCAAACCTTTGCCTCACTTGCCTACCCCTGATGAATCACAGCAATGCTTATTAGATGCTTTATGGAATGCTTCCACAGCTAGACAGAAGCACACAGCTTTAAACGCGCTTAATTATTACGTTTCAAAAATTTTAGAAAAACCTTTGAGCAAGAACTTCTCATTCTATGTCTTGTTTAGAGGAGACAGACCAGGCATTTACATTAATTATCCTGAGCTGGTCAAAGCAATTGGAAACAGTCCTAGACCCTTCTGGCAGGGATACTATAGTTTCCAAGAAGCCTGGAATCAGGCCACAGCATCTCTACCATCACCTATTTTCATGGAAGGAAAATCCATAGCGGAACTACCCCCAAAAATAGGTACAGATTTCCTCTTGGAAAACAGGTTAAAACAGTATGAATTCACTAATGTCTCTTTGTTTCAGTGTAACTTGAATTTACAACAGGAGCTGAATAATGAACGAAAAGAGAACCAGAGCATGAGGGAACATTTCCGAAGACTTAATCTCAAAAGCCAAGATCTTCAGATACAGAACAGTCATCTACATAATCTTCTTTTAGGAACACAGTCTTATAATAGGCTACAGATATCCTGCCTAAATCCCAACAAACGAAGAGTTGTATAGGAACACTTATCAAACCTTGTCCCTTTCTTTGAGATTCAACCACTCATAGAAAGTAGACATCTTCAAAAACTGATCAACCTTCAGTTGCAGTTATTGGATCTCCATCACAGAACACCTTCAGATGGAAGATACAGGATTGACCAGGACGTTACCAGCTGGTTCAATATAGATGGAGAATACATATATAATGGTTTGCTTAAGTTAGTAATTAATCTTGACAGGCCTACCCAAGTCCTTAATGGGGAGGAATGTCCGATTGATTATATGGAGTTTCTTTCTTATGGAATGGTAGCAGCATTTTCAATATAAGAAGATTTCATAAATTTACCATTCGGAGAGGCTCTAAATGAAGAAATAAGGAAACAGCAAAAATTTGGCACAGTTTTTGTCAAAGTACAGTCCCAAATTCCTTATTACAGAAAAGGGAAATATCGCTAGAATTTCCATCATTTTCTGGTTACACCACTTATTGAACAAACTGAAGAAGGTTTAACTGAACCACAATGTGATAAATTTTTACAGGATGCTCGTCTATATGAATCACTGGGCAACAAGTATGCAGAGGATTACAATTCTTTATCTTTTGACACAGTTGTTAAAAAATCTTGTTACCAGGTATGGATCCCCAAAGACTGCGAGCGCCTCAGTTTGATTCAAGCTGGAGTATTAGATCCCAATCCAGAAAATTATGGCGATGATGGGATGTTTGATGATGAATACATGGCCGACACAGATTAAAGTTTGATGTGACAAAAGGTGTCTGCCACAGTTCCATAATGATATGCTTTTATAAAGTAGATTCTTTTATAAGTGGATGCCAGCCTGCGTGCTGGAGCAATGTCTTTTCATCTTTAATAAAGATTCGTGAGCCTTTTGCTTTACGGAATTGTAATGTTTTCATCAAGTCCGCGGATTCAAGTTAGAATGAAGTCTGCACAGTAGTACCCAGTTTTGTGTATAAATTCGTGGATTCACAGTCTATGGACACCACGAGAAGCAGCAGCTAAGAAATCAACAAAAAGATTTCACAGAAACTCTGATTTCCCTCTCTTCCAAATTTTCTTTAGCTTCCGACTTGCCTGCGTTTAAGTCCTACCTCTATACATATAAGTAGGCACGGGAGATTGAAGAGTAGGAGGTACCCTCCCAATCTGGTCATATATATATATATATATAATAGATATTATTTAATTTTTTATTTTTATTAGAAACTAACTAAATAAAAATACGGTTAGATATTAGGATGATGGACTTGCCATTAATGCTAACGTGAAAGAAGGCGAAGTCTAAGAAAGTTTTCAATCCCACTAAATATACGGGAGAATTGCACGGCAACTTGATCCATGGTTTATCCACATATAGTAAACAAAGCTAGGATGAAATATACATGAAGAGAGAATGTTTAATTATCTTTAAAGCACTTAAGATCCTTAAATGTAAGATTGGATAATTTGTAGCAGTTCATATCCGCTACACTAACTGCTACAAAGTTTAAATTCTATTAGTAGCGGTTACAAAACCGCTACTAATTTGAAATTTACACTAAATAACATCCTGCCACATATTAGTCACAATTAGTTAACCGCTACAAAATGTATGTCGTTGGACATTTGTAGCAGTTTTTGGTATAAACCGCTACAAAATTTGGCGGCCTCACTACTACAAAAAAACGAAAAAACGACCTAAATAAGACCCAATTAACGTCCTTATTCAGAGGGACATCTCGGGCAGGGTAGTTGGTTTTTTATGGTTTGGCATTCAGGACGCCTCATATGAGGCGTCCTGAATCATATTCAGGATGCCTCGCCTCATATGAGTATTCAGGATCGTCATGAGGCGTCCTAAATATATTTAAGGACTCCTAATGAAATTTTTGGGCGTCCTGAAATACTTATTTATTTATTTATTTTAAATTTCATATGAGGCGTCCTTAATTTATTTAAGGACTCCTTAAATGATTTTTTGGCATCCTGAATTGAATTTCAAGACGCCTTATTTTAGTTTTTTTTAAATGACTACAATATATGAATACTATTCCCAAATTGCCTGCAAATTAACAAGAAAACAATATTTACAAGCCAAGCCACAGTGCTCAAATAATTCCCAACAAATCAGGTTGATTAGCCACAGTGAGACATATATAAACTAATTATAGTGCACTATAAGTACATTTGAAATACATGAGCATCAACAACAATTATGTCAAAATGAAATACATGAGCATGAAAAACTAAAATTCAATTGAACAAGTGCACTACCAACAACAACATCAATGTCAAATTCGCATACATTTGAACTAGTGCACTACCAACAACAACAATGTCAAATTCACATATATACCTATAGGTATTGCAGAAGATGTCTAGCCATAACGTCTCGAATCGTATCGACTTCTTCATTCGAGAATGGAGCAACACTATCAAAAAAACTGTAAATTGGAAAACAAGCTATAAGATAAACCAATGAAGTACTTCACTAGTGAATGAAATAATTAAAAACTCATCAAGTGTGCAATCACATTCTAATCATAATTTGAGAATCATAATGGAGCAATCATGTACATGTTGAAAACCTGTAAGACGTCCGGTGGAAACGATGGACTGCATGAAATGGATAACGTAGTATCTGCACTCGGTGTCCCCTGGTTGTCGAGGGCACTATAAATCAAAAGCAACTTGTTAAAACGAATAAAGGCATATCGAAAGTTACTGTGTCAATGAAAGAACTTGAATTGAAACTACTTACCTTCGGATAATACCACTTCGGTCCACCCCGCTCTTTGCTCCGTAAAAGCTGTCTATACGTCTTCAGACCTCTATCATTAAAATGGAAATTAACAGACATGAAAACAATTCATTTAAAAGAAGAATCGATGATTTAGACAAAAATTTACTTACTCTGCAAACATGGTTTTGATGTCTTCATTTGGCTTGCCATCTAAGGAATCCAACCAATAACATGCGTTCTTGGAGGGACAGGCAACAACCGGGGTCCAATGACCACTACACAATATACATATTAATATTAAATTAAGACAAGAAAGCAATTTATTCTAAAAAATGTAATATAGACAAAACTAAAATACGTACCCCTCAATTATTGGCGCTAGATAACAAGGCAATTCTCTGTCGCCCATTGTTAAACCGACATAAAGCGACCTTCTGGCTAACTTATTCCTCTCACTCGTGGTGTTTGCAGGACATAAGAAGCCATACGAATCCGTTCGGTTCTTCTGGACGCATATGTCGTGGCAGACGCTATGATCAAAATAAAATGATAACTATTGTTAAATATATAAAACAAAAACAAAAAACATTGCAATAATTAATAAGCGGAAAAAGACTTACATGATTGCAACTTGAAGAAACTCTATATTCAAACACTCCAGATTCATAAACTCCCCTAAATATTTATTGTCAATGGTAATGGGATATATCTTCTCTGCACCGACAATGCCCGCACGCATCTCCAAGGATATCTGGGAGATGTCCCTGTACAGCTCTCGCAGCTGTGCTAAATACGAAAATCTGGGGGCAGCTGTTTCATCCTATTAAAACATACAAAACATATTATGTGAGTGTGTTAGCAATGAAAATGAATCGGGAATCATCACTCAGTAATGTATGTCCTACCATTGGAGGTGTCGTCACCATCTCAATAAGATGAGTTGGCCAAAGGATGAACGATCCTATGGCCTCTCCTAAATCAGGAACCTCCTCATCAGCAACCGGTATGGCTGTCTTTTCTTCCCCCTCTCGCACACTTGTCACAGTCACCCGACGTTGGTCTTGTGGAATTTGATTGTTATGGTGGATGGTTTGCTCTAAGTAAACAAGACCATCGGCAGCAATACGCCGGTGTGGGACATCCAAATGTAGTGTGCAAGGACGTCCTCCCTGTGGAATGTGAGAAGGCTCGCCAATATCAACTTGTGGACGCTCGCCACCGATATCTGCAACTTCTAGAGGCCGAAAACTATCGTTGCTACTGGGGAAGGCCGACACTTGCTTGGTTGTACATCTCGCACTTTCCTTCTCATGTATCATGGACCTCATCTCACCTCGTACTTGTGTCATAATCTCATCTACGAGGTTCACCCGAATTTTTGCTACGAGCTGGGGACTAGGGTTCTCGACGTCATGTAAACAACGTGAACGCCATCCAAACAATTTTGTGACACTAACTCCCTGTGGCTCCCCTCGAACAGCGTCAAGGTAATCTGGCTTCCTAATCGCCGTGGACAAAATGTCCATCCGTGTAGCTGGCGTGAATGAACCCTGGCTGCTCTGGTCCTCAAGTGCATCCTGCATCAAAATATTGTTCATAAATAATGTCTAAACTTGTGTAATGTGAAACAACTGAGGCTAGTAAATATGCCTAATTTAACAACTTACAATGTTTGAGGTGACCTCAGCTACATCTACATTGATGTATTTGTCACCCTTCATTCTCGCAGCTTTCCATTTTTGGTGACGAGGAGGACGAGCAGGGGGCTGGACAATAATGGACGGATCGGCCTGGGAAGCTTCCTTCATTCGCTCCAACTTTTCTTCTATCATCTTCCGTTCCAGCTTTTTATATCCACCTCTGGAAATGCAATGGGGATACTTATTTCTCGCCTGCCTCTCTCTATTGGCTTGAGCTTTTTCCTATGTCACGAAAACAAATAAAAATTAGCATACGATGTCAAGTACATTCAACTAAAAGATAAGATACGAAAGAAATTTTACAAGAAATTCAGGATTTTGCCGAGACGCAACAAACTCCTGCCAGTCCTCTGGAGAAATGAAATCGTAGATCTTACAGGGATCCTCGTTCCTCTTTGGCCCTCAAATGTACTTTCTTGTCAGCTTGTTCTTAAAATCCTTCCATCGTAGACGAACTTCGTCCATCCAATGCTTGTTCATCGCCTTATTGTTGAGGACATCGAACGTTTGCTGCAAGGTAAAAGAGAATATCATTAATTACATATAAAATAATAAGACTAAATCAACAAATGCATTATGTGGAAAGTGATATACCAAAATTTGTGCCCAGATCAACTCCTTCGCTTTAGGAGGAACCAACTTCCAATGAAGGTAGACAATGCGAACTTTGCTTCGAGCCAAATAGCCTAAATAGTTAATGAAATTGTCCTCCTCTTGATCAATTGGATTCATATTGGAATCAAACTCCACATGCAGCCGCTTCTTTTGATTGTCATGGCTTGCAATTAGCGCACCCATATGCGTGCTACCTCTACCCTTTCTTTTAACGGGTTGATCAACCCTATCACCCGATGACTCCTCTGAGCTCGACATATTCTTGTTCATCAAGGACAAATAAATGTTAGATAGGTTATTAAGTAATAAACAAGAAAATAATAAAGGAAAGAAAAAAAAAATCAAGGATTGGAAGAAATTAAAGCAACATACCTCAAGAGTAGAAGAAACTCGAGTCAATGAGTGTTTAAGAAATTGTACTCCCTTGGAGCATTAAAGGTGTGGAGTAGTGGAACACTGTTTGATAATTATAGTCCTATGTGGGAGAATAAATATTTATGGTCTTATAGACCATTGGTTAAGCACCTAAGAATTGAAGATTATACAAGAATGACATCTCTCTCTCTCAACCAAGTATACAAGATCTCTCTCTCAATCTAGTTATGTGGTGATTAAGCACAAGATAAGAAGTTTATGAGCTTTCTAATTTCTTTAAAAATATATTAATTTAATTATGATTAGTTTAATCTAACGAGAGAGAACCATAAACCAATACCTCAATTCAGTTTTCATAACATGCTTTTATATCAAGGCACGAAATAAACAGACATAAATGCCTTAATACAGAATTCAAATATGCAAATCACATTCTAACACAAATTTCTACAAATACCTGTATTCAGTTGCTAAGCTTTTCCTGATTAAAAGAATAGATGATATATCCACTTCCAACTCGGGAAAAGCAAAAAAGAACTGCATGCAGAAAGGGATATTTAAAAACCTTGGGAGAAAGAAAGATGGGCCGGTTATGATTACGTTGAAGGCCCAATTAGTTTGGATATGAATCCATGTTTACTAATCAATAACCCAAAACAATAGACGGTGCAAATCCAACAAATTATTTTGGAAGCATGCATGTAGTATATATATATTACTAGTTATACAAATTAAAGTGTAAGAAAAGATCATAGTACGTCCTATTAAAATTTATTCTTTGCAATACTTCCCTAATTTTATTTTTAAATATCACAAGGACAACAATTTCTAATGTTTTTTTTTTCAAATAATTAATTTAATTGCTTAGGCAAATTCCATTGTTTGACTCTTTTTCTAAAATTTTAGGCATACTTAATTCCTTATTTGAATTATTCCTTCCCTAAAATCAACTAAGGAAAAATAAGCCCAAAAATTTTGCCCAAAGAGAGACAAGAAATTAAAGAAGAAACAAATGACAAATAATAAGAACACAAGAAAAAGTACTTCATATAATCTAACAAGAAGCAAGAAGCAAAAAGGAACGAATAGAAATCCTAATCACAAATAGAAATCCTAATCAGAAGCAAAAGTCCAATGATTAAGCATCTTTAATACTATTTGGAACCATTACATTAATCCAAAATCAACTAACTCTCTCAAACAGAAGTAAACAAGACACTTACATTCAATTATTTTTTTTTTTTTAAAAAAACCTCCTTATTCAATCAAAATGATTCCAAAAACTTGTGCTAAGGCATTATCTGGCACAAAATCCTTATAGTCACCAACTAGCGAGAAGCACATTACCGATTAAATGGGTTTTGGAATCAAAGAACAAGAGGAACGAACAAGCTTACTTGGTTTGGCGGGTTTCGATCGGGAAGGAGGCGGAGTGAGCGAGAGAGAGGCAGGAATCCTAATCAGAAGCAAAAATCCAGTCCATAAGCAAGAAGCATTAACGATTAAATGGGTTATTAGGAATCAAACAACTTAAGAACGAACAAGCTTACTTGAGTTTGGTGGGTTTCTTCGAACGAGAAAGAGGCAGAGTGAGCAAGAGAGAACCACCATTGTGATCAGTGACGACGGTGGAGACGGAGGAGACGACGACGGAGACGACGGCGAAGACGGCAACGAAAGGAGACGACGATCTTGGAGAAGGAGCGAGGCGAGAGTGTGAGTGACGAGAAAATACGAGAGGATTCCGCACGCGCTGTCGGAGTATGTGAGTGTGAGAGAAAATGAAGAGGCGGGTGTATATTAACCTAAAAAAAATGAATATAGGCGACCTGAATATTGTTTCAGGACGCCTCTATTCCGCTTTTGGCGTTCTGAAATACATTAAGGTCGCCATTTTTTTCATATTGGCGTCCTAAATAAGCACCAGGTCGCCAATATTTTTAATATTGGCGACCTGAATGATAATTAGGACGCCAATATTTTAATATTGGTGACCTGATTATGATTCAGGTCGCCAATATTATTAAATTTTTAATTTCTATTTAAAAAACATCCTCGGCGCCAAACAAAAAATTCATGGCGCGAAGTAATTAATATGAATTGCCACATTAAAGGCGTCCTGAAAGTTATTTAGGACACCAGAAATTAATTTTATTGCAAAAAAATTAAATCCCATGGCGTCAAACAAAAATTTCTCATATTTTTTATGGCGCGAAACAATTTTAGACGTCCTAAAAAAATATTAGGACACGAAAAATCAATTTAAGGAGTCTTGATATCTTATTTAGGACGCATAAGGCTCAACTTCCTTAAAAATAATTACAAGAATGCCACCGCCTTCATTTCAGACATCCTGTTTATAAATAAGGACGTTTTTTAGGGTAGTAATATCCAATTTTTGTAGTAGTGCCTCTTATTCATTTTAAAAGTTATATTTGTAGCGGTTTTTGTCCATATAATCGCTACAATGGTGTAAAAAAATTATTTTTATTCATTAAATATTAATTCCATTATTTATTTTACAATATCTATTTTATGTAACTATAATAAATTTATTTCATTAAATATATTTTTCAAAAGCAATTGTTATGTATTATAAGTAACATTAATAAACTAATATAAATGAATATAAGTATTAAAATAGCACTCCAATATCAAAAACCAACTAAAATAAAATAAAATAAATATCTTAAAGAAATAAAATTGTTAAAAAACCAGATAAAATAAAAAAGATAAAAAAAAGCATTTTAAGTACAAAAATGTGTGTGAAAATAAAAACTAACTATTAGGAGCCTGATGATCAGACTCTGTCTCATGGGGGGCCGTCTCACGGGGGGTCGTCTTAGGGGGACAGGATCAACATGCGTACGAGTAGAGGTAACAACTCCCTCCTCATGAGTAGTAGCAGCAGGACGCGGAGGGGGAGGGGGAGGCTCATAGCTGAATGTAGGGGAGGCCAGAGAGGTGGAAACTACTTGTTAGGTAACAACTCGTTCAACGCACCGACAAAAGCATCCCAGGTCTGCCTCTGTTCAACGTACAAACTGTCGGCCTGGTCCTGCACGTGGCTAGTAATCTCTAGAGTTTTGGCGCCAACCTGCGCGGCAACCTGCTGGGCAATCATCATCTACACCTCCTTTGGTGGCAACCTTCTCAAGCAGGAAGTTCCTGCATTAGAGGTGGAGGTCTTGTCGTAGACCATGCTAGGCCTAACACCTAGCCCCATACCCCTAACGCGACCAGGATGCTCGATTGGGCCCACGACAGCTTTCAATGGGGCCATAGGATCTGACCCCTGTGACTCCGGAGGCTGCGACGCTCACAACTCTTGTTGGGCTTGCTCAATCCACCCCTGGCGCACACATTTCATAAAACATTAATCAAACAATTTAATTCAATTTAAATATATTAAATTAATTATATAAATAATTTGTTTATAACTTACTATAATCTCCTCTGCCGCCTCAGAGGTCGTCGTCCCAACACGGTGTCTATGGGTGATTGTGAATAGTTCCCTATAGTCTATCTGACAATTCTCCTCCCGAGCCTTCGTTTGCTAAAATAATTAAAAGAATAAAAAATTTGTTATTTCAAAAACTAAACAATCAATAAACGTAAAATAAATTTAACTTTTTACATACCAGCTCACTATAGATCACAACAAACGTCTTGGATCCTGCTGTGTGAAGGACCTTCTGCTGTGCCCGACTTCTAGTGTTCCTCTGGGACAGAGCCTGAAAGGAGGACCAAACAAAATGTTAAGTGAAATTAATTATTATTTTTATATCTTGTAAACTATAAATTAATTTAAACTATAAAATAATATAAACTATATGTAAACTATATTTATAATTTGAACTATATTTTAAATATATTTAAACAAAATATATTGTAAACTATAAATTAACTAATATTTAAACTAAATTTAAAAAACTTACCTATCTCGCTAGACTCCTCCTGTACTAGACAAAACCTACCCAGTCATTTGGATCGATGCCGTGTGCGGGACGTTCTCAATCAGCTGCTGTAGAGGAATCGTCTCATCTCCATTCCACTTGGTGTAGAGACAACCCCTCCGGCTCTTCCAACTGTCCCCTATCTTCAGCTGTGCGTACCTCTTCGCGTTGCCTTGCACTTTAAACTTATCATGTATTATACTTTAAGCATTAATTATGTAACAAATAAATAAATAAACCAATCATAAATTATAACTCTTTACATATAAAATATAATTAAACAACAACTTACCTGTGCAATATCCTCAAAAGCTTTGTCCTTGTTCCCCTTCGAAACATGCATCCAATCCATGAAGTTGAGGGGGAACCACGCCCAATTCCTGCCTAATTCCGTCAGGAATCGGTTGAACAAGTGACCACCGTTGCTAAACGGATGGTCCGTGTCCTCGTTCCAAGGAACTACGACGCACAGCCCCTTCATCAGATTGACCCCGACAACATCCAGCGTCCTCCTTCTGATGTTCCCCTGTGGATCTTCACAATTATAAAAACTCGTTTGTAATGCGTTTATATATAATTTAATTAACCGTAAAGAATTTAAATTTATATTTAAATTTTGCCAAAAAATAATTACTCTTACCTTCGACATCCACCTCAAATACTGTGGAACGCGAAGACGACGGTCAAGGGTTCCCTTGGTCCACTTGAGCTCCCGATCCATAAACCACTCCGCCTCGTCAATGGGCATATTAATCTCAAATCGACCTCCTCATTTTCGACATCATCGAGGTCATTGAAGGAAAGCACTGCGCCCTGTGCTCCCCCTACGGTCTCCATCGGTGGGATTGGCTCATCGGTGAAGAGTTGATCTATGTCAATCCCCTTGTGATGAAAATACCCTTTCTCACTAATTAACAATTAACCATAATGTTTTCATAAAACCGGATTAACAGGTAATTATGGAAATCCTTCTTCTTTCAAGACAACACACCTCGAGTCCAGGGTACAAATTTTTCCCACAAACCCACCACAAATAAATCCACGACTCTGGGCACAAATATCAAACAGAAATACACATAGCCCATGAGTTTTATTACCTTAACCCCAACACAAAGGGTCTATACAAAAACAATTTTTGCACAAGATATGATTGTGGATCCACCATAATATGATAGTGCACAAAATAAGGCCTCCGGAAAATAAACAATCATCCAAAAATAGATAATGTAGTATTTCAGAAATATGAGGACCCTATGATGGCAATATATAAATCAATACAACACTAATACCAAAAGAGGCCTACAAGTTTTACGATGCCTCTGGCTACTTCCCAAAAAAATTTAATAATGACGGGGTGAGACATAAAATCCCCATAACCAAGATTAATTTATCAAATATGCAGGAAGGGATTGCAAGTCAGAGAAGCAGGTTTATTAACATAATAATAAAATTATTTAATAACTAAAATAGTACATAATAATAAATAATGATTAGAACAAAAATACACAATAGTCCAAAACATTTATAACCATCCCTACTCATCTATCCTGCTCCTCCTTATTTCCTCGGGATGTGGTACAGCCTATTAGTGCTAGTATACCTGGCCAAGGTTAGCTAGTCACTTCAAGGATACTGTCAACTCCTATGCTACCACAATATACCGTAACAGGGAGGTATCCGCCCAAAACATTCAACTCAAATTCGAGCCAGTAATGAGAGAGCCGATGGGCACTATTTTACCCTCAATCTCTTCCTCACAACCCAACATATCCCTCAACAAAATAAATAATATAACACTACAATTTTCATCAACATTTTACTAAATAGTTTGGTTCCTTTCTCTTTCTCCAGCATTAATATATATATATATATATATATATATATATATATATATATATAAGTAACAGCAAAATGCAAATACCTATCAGCAACATTTTCCTTTTTGTTTCCAAGACTAGCAATATATATAGCAACCCTTTTGGTTTACTATTCACCACATTGAGCACTTATATATATATATATATATGGGGTTATCGTTTGTCATGTCACTTGACATAAGGTTATGTCAAGTCACTCCAAAACTACGTCGTTTTGGGTTTAAAAGAATTAATGATTCCTCAAAACGACGTAGTTTTGGGTCAGGAGAATTAATGAAGGATCTTTTAGTAAAATTCATATAATAAATACTAAAACAAAAATACAAAAACACCCTTCATTAATTTCCTTAACTCCCAAAACGACGTAGTTTTGGGCTCACTTGACATAATCTTATGTCAAGTGACATGACAAACGATAAACCCTATATTATATATATATATAATAACAACCTTAATATATACCTTTTATATATATACACACACACACTTACAGAAAGGCTTCCTTTCTTTTCCATTTTCTAATGTTCGTGCGCAGCCATATATATATAATGAATACAGTGAGATTTCCCATTATTTCTAAGTGTAGCGATACATATGGATATAAATATCTAAGACCATTTTTTTTTTTTTTTCAAAAGCTGCATGATATATATCTACTTTGACGGTTTTCTCTTTTTCTTTCTTTTGCAATAATATACATACGAGCACCAAGTTTCTTCTCTCATATATATTCACACAACACAGTAACGTTTTTTTTCCCTATCTGTTTTCCATACATACATACATACACACACACATATATATATACACACACACACACACAACATCCAACATACAGTAAGGTTTTCCTCCACTTTATATATAGCATTCGCACACACACACACACATATTGTAACATCCCGATTTCCAAAAGCAGTATAAAATTTTTTCATTTGAAACATCATTTCAAATCATCAGAGTAGAGCACCGGAGCGATTGAGTAACTGACATATATAATCAAAATGCCAACAGTAGTGTGTCTGGCTGGTTTTAACAGCGGTACATTAGTGAAAACGTAAATACATCAGAAGTGTCTCCCTAGCGATCCCTACGCTGTGGCAACAAAAGAGGATCTGCAGCCGAGTCTCTATGCATGCTGCTTACTCTTCTCCTCGATCCTCGGTCCACCCGACCCTGAAGCTATATTAAGGGCTGAGATCCAATGCATCCGGACCTCAGGTAACGGTTAACCTCATGTTTATATACACCATATATGTATGATAGACATTCATAGACTTTTGGCAACATTTACTACGGTCAGACATAGGGTATACATATCAGATATGTATGGCAATAACAATACAGTCGGATGCAAGGTTAAGGCACAAAGAGAAATGTACATGATCAGATATGCACGGCAATAACAAGACAAATGGATATAGAGTTAAGGCACAATGGACAATAATACAGTCAGATGTAATACAGTCGGATGTATGGTTAAGGTACAATGGACATTGGACATAATCGAATATGGACGGCAACAACAATACAGTCACATATAAAATACAGCATGACGGAGGAAATACATATATGCATACAATAACCATCAGAGTTAGTGTTACTAGTACGCGAACGTACCTTCGTTGACGAAATTTCGGTATGATGGTTGGTCAGAACGTAATCAGGGATATCCTATAAGGTCAATAGCGCGTTTATTAATGATCAAACATTATGACGGACATTTTAGTCATAAATGACCATTTTACCCCTGACCCCCTAATCGGCGGAATTTCGCCAGAGCTTCGCTACTTTGACTCTAATCTTCCAAAATTTTGCCATAACTCTTTCTCCCACATAATTTTCGAAATACATATCATATTTAACCCTAAAACATGACATCTACAATATATTGGAAGATTAAAGATCAAAACAACATCTACCCTAAACTTTAAGAACTACCGAACTAAAACTAGAACTTGAAACTCGGGACCGAAGAGCTTACCCAGCACTTCGCTACAACTTTCTCCAGAATCCTCCTTCTCTCTACCTTCTCTCTAACTTTCGAAATGCTCAAGGAATTGGTGAGAAAATTAGAAGAGCATTGAAGGCTATTTATAGGAAAAGACCATGAATTTCAACCCTTGGATCAACTTTATGGGATTCAATCTTGGCCTTCCATTTAAAACCTTAGCAAGCAAGTTTTCTCCTCCATTTTCCACCACAAATTTCGTCCCCCCATGTCACCCCATGTCACCAACATGATGTCACACTTTGCTTTATGGAGGTTCTACCGTTAAAGTCCCCTGTTCGGTGTTCTAATCGCGTAATCTTAACAAAATTTTTAGAAATGTCTGGGTTAACTAAATTTTTGATCCCATTCAGAACATTTCGTTGCCTGCCGAACATTTTCGGATAAACGCCGTCGGTTACGGAAATTATTTTGGGTAACAACAACTTCGGGACAAAAAGTAACTGATTCATAATATGTCCAGTTGTTTACCACTTAATCCAAGGATTTCAAGTTATGGCTTAGTTTCTATAGATTTCCATTTATCTGATTTGCTTTTTAAGTATCTGATAGCTTCTTAGCCAGTTTAGTATAACCCTTTTCGGTTGCGGAAATAACTTCGGAGATAACCTACTCCGAGCTAAAAGTTCACTTGTTTATAATAAGTCCTGATGTTAGCTACCTAGTTCATGGTTTTCTAGATAGGATTAAATTTCTATCGGTGGTCATTTATCCTATTTGCTTTTTACACAAACATCTTCCTTTGATATTATTATTATAATACCACTTGCATAAAATCATAATTACTTTCCATTTTCTTCAAAAATTCGACTAACTCCCTTATTATTTATTTATTTTTTTAAATTAATTTAAATTATTCTTTAATTATCTTATACTTATATTACAAAATTCTCCCATTGGTGGATTTATTTCTACATGATTATCTTTGAACATTTCATTTGTTCATACTTAAACAATTAGCCATTAATTATTTATTTAATCACTTACTAATATTTGACAATTTTCTTAATTGAGACTAATTATTATCTCACAACTATTGGACTGACATTGGTAATTTATGCTTCATGTAAAATATTAAAAATCATGGGGCAACTTATGCTTCCCAAAATTATATTTAATTTTACCTCATTATTTTCCTGGGAAAAGAATCCCAAAAATTCCCTAAATTAGAGACAACATACTCTCTAATTTTTAACAAATATTTTATTACCATTTAGGATTTATCATAATATTTTCAGGGTATTTTATGACCCATAAATGCATTTTAGGGATTTTGACACTTTATTCCCTCAAATTTCACTAGAAATTTTCCCTAGAAAATACGATAATTATAACTCCATATTTGAGATCACATATTCACCTATTTCCAATAAAATTATTCACCAAACTATGATACTTATCATAAATGAGATTTTTAGGGTATTACATATGGGCTTTTAGCATTTAATCCAATGAATTGCTTATATGATTGCAATATTAGAAATTAGTCCTTAATTTCATATAAGGATTTTTCTTTTTCAATTAATTCCTCTAGGCCATGAAATATAAATTTCTAAAATTTTTAGGCCTAAATTATTCCTTACCTGAATGTATTCCTTTTCCCAAAATAAATTAATTAAGGGGAAAAAATAAACCTAAATTTCTAATAATTATCCTCATAATTATTTAAGCCAAAATTTTATAATTAACACATTTATCATATATACTTATTTCATAATTTTACTTAAATCCTAAAATTAAAAATTAGGATGTTACATGTGACGTGGCAGAGGGATATTTTGACCCTCGTGAGGTGACGAAGGGATGTTTTGACCCCCGCGCCTCCTACTACAAACCCCTCTACTACTACTACCTCTTATAGGCACTTTACCTCGTACAACCTATTTGTCTTTCCCTCCATTTCCTTTTGAAACCATCAATTCTAGATTTTAAGTAAAAAGAAAGAGAGGATGAAAAGTTTAAAGGTGATGTTTTAAACCTTGGTGGTTTGAAATGAGGGGAGTTGCAGTCAAAAAACCGCGACAGTTTGTAGCGATTATATACAAAAACCGCTACAGACGTTCTCAATTTGTAGCGATTACTGTTAAACCGCTGCATTAACCGCTACAAAATTCCTCGTTCATCATGACACTTTGTAGCGGTTATATAACCGCTACTAAATTCTTGACCTTTCATATTCTGTAGCAGTTTTATCGCCTAGAACCGCTACAAAATGGCACACATCTTACAATTTGTAGCGGTTCCTTGAGGAACCGCTACAAATATTATTAACTTACTGAAAATAGTCCAGCATGCCCGTGAAGATTCGGATTTAGTATAGCTGCCGATCTTTCATGAAAAACTCACTGACTCATTTTGATTAGAGATATTTTCATGAAAGAAAGGCAGCTATAATGGAGCCAAATCTTCGGTTGCATGCTAGACTATCTTCAAAAGAGTAGAAGAATTCATCACGTCAAAGAAATAATTAAATCTGGATTGTCTCTAAAAGAACTACCTCGGCTTCATCTTGACGATACGAGATGCAAATATTTGCAGCTCTTATCTCGGGTTCAAGGATGAGAGCTACAGATACCTGCATGCCTTCAACTATCAAGCCACCGAGATAGTTCTTTTAGTGATAATGCAGATCAATTAGTTTTAAATATTTATAACTGATGTACGGATTGAGTCTATATACATAGAGTGAATGTTTGTAGCGA
Source organism: Acacia pycnantha (assembly GCA_025563575.1). Classification (NCBI taxonomy): domain Eukaryota; kingdom Viridiplantae; phylum Streptophyta; class Magnoliopsida; order Fabales; family Fabaceae; genus Acacia; species Acacia pycnantha. The sequence continues at coordinate 421,411 of JAMWYP010000023.1, read as the reverse complement.
TTATAGTACTAACCGCTACAAATGGATAAGATTTGTCACGGTCAACGAGCCTCTTTTCACACACCGCAACAATATGACGTCGCTTCGCCTTTCATAGCGGTTTCATAGCGGTTATTTTCATCTAACTGTGACAAACTTCAGAGCAAAAACGTTGGCGCCTTTACGCGCCAAAGCTGGCGCCAACTTTGTTATGGTTAGTTCCATGAAACCGCTACAAATTAACCACCACAAACCTTCCTGCCATTCTGGCGTCACTTTTGTAGCGGTTTTTTCTCCCTTGTAACCGCTACAAAGTTGGTCACAAACAAGCCTGTGCGTTCGTGCCATCACTGCCGTTGTGAATTTGTTGCGATTTTGTCTTAAACTGCTACAAATACATATTTTTGCAGCGAGTATTTGTAACCGCTACAAATGATGATTTTTTTTTTTTTGTAGTGGATATAGTCATTGTTGTAAATTCACAAGTTGACTCTCCAAGTTTACCATTTTTACTTTTCTAACTTACAAAATTATGTTAACTTACGAGTAAACTCTTGTTAACTTTTTTGATTTGGTCATGCTTAGTAGCATTATATAAATTTTACAGAAATTTCTTTACTAAATGTGATAAATGATGAATGTTGATGGATTTAATTTCAATTATTTGGATTTAAAATATATTTAAATAAAGTTTTAGTTATTTTTATATTTTAATTATTTAATTATACACTAGTAATACCTATTTAATAATAAAAGTAAACTCTTATAAGTTTAGGATTCGAGTTCACAATACAAGTTTACATGCAAGTTTAACAATTTTAGATATAACTTTCTCAAATTTAAATTCAAATTGGGAAAATAACCTATCATGAGAAAACTCTTTACTCTAGTTCCTAATGCAAGACTAGTGGTTCTCCGGCAAAACTGTTGAAAGAAAAGAAAAATGAATACTTATGTATATCTAACTAAATAATATTATTTTAATCCGGATTGATTTGACCCTAATTCAATCTGGATTAGATCACTAACCTTTAAATCACTAGATCAACCGGGTTGAATGTTTGATTCAATTTTCAGTACCTTGTTAAAAATAAAGTAAATACCCTTTTCTGGTCCCTGATAAAAAATACGGACCCCATTTTGGTCATTGACAAAAAAAAAAAGTCCTTTTTAGTCCATAAAAAGGATGAATAAGGGTTGATTGATGGACATTTTGATCTCTCACAAATTTCTAAAAACCATTTTTTAGTCCCATAAAAATGACGAATAAGGGTCAATTTTTTTGTCAGTGACAACCAAAATAGGGTCCGTGTTTTTTGTTAGGGATCAGAAAAAGTATTTACTCTTAAAAATATAAAGGCAACTTGCACGGTAGTGGCGGCACACACAACGAAAAGAAAATGATATATATGAATTGTGAACCAGTAGAGACTCTGGAACTTATCTCAAATCTCTTCGTTTTCCTCATAACAGTGAAAACTTCAGCGTTAACGTAACATATACTCTCTGCGAAAAAATGGGTATGCTTTGTTAATTGGATGGAGAAAGTTTAGTTCCTTAATCACAATATTTAAATTTATAACTTTCGTTGACTTGGTGAGGTACAAATTTTGAATCGTGACCTATTGTCTTCTTCGCTTCAACATCCGGTTCAGCTGCTTCTTCAGTTCAACGTTCGGCTTTAACGTTTAAAACATTGGGTACAATGTGCATAAAGAATAAAACTTACACCTTAATTATATTATATTTTATATATGTATACATTCAAACCATTTCTAATATAATCAAATTGGGACAAATACTTAATTTACTTACACAGAAAAAAACATCAGTAACAAAATTTAGTTAAAGGAAAAATTATTAATTAAAGAAATACATACATGTATCCTAATTTGATTGAACCATAAATACTATAAGGTGAGGTTGGTTACATGAACCATATAACGCCATCATGTTCACCAAATCTTTGAAGAAATGGTTTATCAAGAGGTCATAATAAAAAACTTCATTCAATATTTTCTCCAATCTTCCTCTACGACCTCATTTCGATGGGTTATGTACTACTTGATTTACTCTCCTTACTAGCATATAAAATAACATTCTTTTTATTTTTATGTGTCTAAATCATTTCAAATGATTTTCTATAATTTTCTCTTCAATAGAAGTCTCTCCAAACTATTCATTGTATATGTTCATTATGAATTTTAACTTTTATTGTATAGTCATGCATTCATCTGAACATCATCATCTTAGTTATCCAAACTTTATGTTTTTGTTGTCCTTTTAAAGCCCAATATTAACTGGATTCGGCTTCTCTCATATATCTCATCCCCTCCTTTTTCATTTCTCATCATTATATTGGATTAAGATGATCCAAATTTAACATATTATTAAAACATTATTATAATTTTACCTAAAACATATAAAAATATTTTGTTGATACAAGATGCAAAATAAATTCACTATTAAAATTATTTTTGTATCTTCTAGGTAAAATTATGATAATATATGTATAATTTGATAAATATTGACCGTTGAGATCTTAGGGCCCGTTTGGCATGCTTTTAAAATTCGCATAGCTGGCAAAATGTCATTAATATAGTAACATACTCCTCCCATTTTATTATAAAATAAATATACTCGAATGATTTAAATAAAAAATTTAGTTTAAATGGATTAAAATCAATAAATATGTAAAAAAATACAATTTATTTTTACTAATATTCTTACTTACAAAGGAAGAGGGGATGGAAGAGAATGAGTTGTTAATTAATACAATAAGACTAACTAGTAATTACTGAAAGCAAAAATTAAAAGTGTACTATAAATTAAATGGGAAAATGTCATTAATATAGTAACATAATTTTATCTTTATACGAAGAATAATAGTTTCGGGGTGATGATTCTCATATTAAAGCATATCTTATTTTTAATGTTAAAGTTTAAATTTTTTCTAAAATTTTTTGGGGAAGGTGTTTTTTTGTCATGTGGGATGCGAATGAGGTGATTTTCTAGATTTTTTGTTTTTTATCGAGTCCGAAATTTTAACATCAACATTTCACACTCCTAGTTTTAAGCTAGCCTTGAATTAAATAAATCGACTCATATAATAAATAAAATCAACAATTAAATTTAGTCCTCATTTACAGGTATCAAAATCACACCCTGATTTTTGGGCATATAGGATCGAGAGAAATGAATTCGTTGCCCAGAAAATACCTAACTGAAATGCAAACTTGTAGTAGATATAACTTTCTCAATTTTAAATTCAAATTGGGCAAATAACCTATCATTATAAAACTCTTTACTCTAGTTCCTAAAGCAAGACTGGTGGTTCTCCGGCAAAACTGTTGAAAGGAGGAAAAAAAAAATACTTTTGTATATCAAACTAAATAATATTATTTTAAATAAACGGTAGTGGCGGCACACACAACGAAAAGAAAATGATATGAATTGGTAAGTGATTTGTCAATTTTGAACCAGTAGAGACTATTCTGGAACTTATCTCAAATCTCTTCGTTTTCCTCTTCAGCGTTCACGTAACATATACTCTCTGCGAAAAAATGGGTATGATTTGTTAAATGGATGGAGAAAATTTAGTTCCTGAATCACAATATTTAAATTTATTACTTTCGGTGACTTGGTGAGCTACAAACTTTGAATCATGACCTACTGTCTTCTTCACTTCAACATCCGGTTCAGCTGCTTCTTCAGTTCAACGTCCGGCTTAACTTTAACTTTTAAAACACTGGGTACAATGTACATAAAGAATAAAACTTACAGCTTAAATATATATTATATTTATATATACTCAAACCACTTCTAATATAATCAAATTGGGACAAATACAAAAATAGAACAAAAAAACATCAGTAACAAAATTTAGTTAAAGGAAAGATTATTAATTAAAGAAATACGTACGTGTATCTTAAATAGATTGAACCATAAATACTATAACACCAATATGTCTTATATCTTACAAGGTGAGGTTGGCTACATGAACAACATAATGCCGTTATGCTCACCAAATTTTGAAGAAATTGTTTATCAAGAGGTCATAATCAATAACTTTATTCAATATTTTCTCCAATTTTCCTCTACGACCTCATTTCGATGAGTTATATACTACTTGATTTACTCTCCTTACTAGCATATAAAATAACATTCTTTATATCTGTCTAAATCACTTCAAGATTTTCTATAATTTTCTCTTCAATAGAAGTCTCTCCAAACTATTCATTGTATATGTTCATTATGAATTATAACTTTTATTGTATAGTCATACATTCATCTGAATATCATCCTCTTAGTTATCCATACTTTATGTTCTTATTGTCCTTTTAAAGCCCAATATTAACTGGATTCAACTTCTCTTCTATATCCCTTCCCTTCCTTTTTCATTTTTCACCATTAGATTAAGTTCTCAACGATCCAGATTTAACATATTATTAAAATATTATTATAATTTTACCTAAAAGATATAAAAATATTTTTTTTATACAAGATGCAAAATAAATTGAACTGTTAAAATTATTTTTGTATCTTTTAGGTAAGATTATAATAATATATGTATAATTTGATAAATATGGACCGTTGAGATTTTAATCCAATATTAGAATATGAAAAATGAGGGAAAAAGATGGGAAGAGGTATATGAGAGAAACCAAATGGATATTCATTATCATATAACATTGATGGTCTTAAAGCAGTATAGTAAAACTTCACTTTTACTTACTAGGTATTTTCTTATAACAAATAACTTTTGTAATATTTCACCATTTTAAACACCCAACTTGAATCATATGATAAACATCTCTATGAATTTTGCCATCTTTTTATATGATTGATTCCAAATATTTGAACTGCTTGGGGATTGATTGAACCGTAAGTGTGTGTGTATGTGTATATATATAGATAGATAGATAGATAGATATAGATATATCATATGCTTATTGGGAGATGTATAAATTTTTTATATCATATTGAATTATTTAGCTTAGATGTGAAAGCGATGCGGCATGGGCGCAAACTTTTTTGTTTTGGATAATGTTTTGCAAACTTTTAAGAGATGTGACGTCGTTATGCGTCTCTTCTTATTCGCATAGCTAGAAAAATGTCATTAATATACACTACAAAAAAAAAGGACTTTCAGTTGCGACATTTGGAAGTTATACTTTCAGCGGCGATAAGAGAGTCGCTGCTACAAGTATTGACTTTCGGAGGCGACAAATATTGTCGCCGCTGAAAGTCATACTTTCAGTGGCGACTCTCATATGTCGCCGCCAAAAGTATGTTTCAGCGACGACAAAATGTCGTCGCCGAAAGTATTTTTTTTTTTAAATTTTTTTCCTTTTCTTTATTTAAATATGACTTTCAACGGCGACAAAAATTGTCGCCGCTAAAAGGCATACTTTCAGTGGCGACTCTCATATGTCGCCGCCAAAAATATGTTTCAGCAGCGACAAAATGTAAATGCGGAAAGTTTTTTTTTTTAAATTTTTTATTATTATCTAAGTATGACTTTCAGCGGCGACAAAAATTGTCGCCGTTGAAATTCATACTTTCAGTGGCGACTCCCATATGTCGCCGCCAAAAGTATGTTTCAGCGACGACAAAATGTCTGAAAGTCTTTTTTTTTTTTTAATATGACTTTCAGCGGCGACAAAAATTGTCGCCGCTGAAAGTCATACTTTCAGTGGCGACAAAATGTCGTTGCGGAAAGTTTTGTTAATTTTTTTTTTCTTTTTTTATTTAAGTATGACTTTCAGCGGCGACAAAAATTGTCGCCGCTGAAATTCATACTTTCAGTGGCGACTCCTATATGTTGCCGCCAAATGTATGTTTCAGCGGCGACAAAATGTCATCGCCGAAAGTCTTCTTTTTTCTTTTTTATTTAAGTATGACTTTTAGCGGGGACAAAAATTGTCGCCGCTGAAAGTCATACTTTCAGTGGTGACTCTCATGTGTCGCCGTCAAAAGTATGTTTCAGCGGCGACAAAATGTCGTCGCCGAAAGTCTTTTTTTTTTTAATTTTTTTCTTTTTTATTTAAGTATGACTTTCAGCGGCGACAAAAATACTTTCAGTGGCGACAAAATGTCGTCGCCGAAAGTCTTTTTTTTTTAATTTTTTTCTTTTTTATTTAAGTATGACTTTCAGCGGCGACAAAAATTGTCGCCGCTGAAAGTCATACTTTCAGTGGCGACTCTCATATGTCGCCGCCAAAAGTATGTTTCAGCGGCGACAAAATGTCGTCGCCGAAAGTTTTTTTTTAATTTTTTTTCTTTTTTATTTATGATATATATACAATAAATATGTTTATTGATATAATTTATTATGAAAAAATAATTTAATTTTTGGGGTTATTGTCAGATAAAGAGAGTTTGAGAGATAGTGTGTGTTGTGCATTTGAGAGTGAGAGGAAGAGAGTAGTATTTACTAACATTGCATTGTCACATTAATGTTGTTGTTTAAAGTTGTTTTCAATAATTGTAGTAAGAGATTGTACATTTTGATAAAAAGATAAACATGATTTTGATTTGAGAAAGTTTTGCCCAGTACTTTTAAACCTATTTCTAACACATATTCATTGAAATACTAGTAGAGAGGAAATTGATCTAGTTTTATGAAATGCAAATGAGAGAAATAATCTTAGGCTCCATTTAATCATTGAAGTTAAAGAATCATTTATATTTATCACTCTTTCCATATCGAAATTTGTCATGACTCAACTTAATTGAATTCACTAAGCCTCTTGCTTGATCATTTGTTAATCAAATCCTTGTGGAAGCCATATCTCTACTTATCACTTTATTACTTGGCGAGACTCGTGCACTTGTGATAGTGAACATGTGTGTATTTGTGAGAGATGATAATTATGTTTGTACTAGCCTATATATGTGTGTGTGAGAGATGAATAATTAACTATCGATAACATATCTGAGTTGATAATTTACAATTTCAAATCTCTTTTCTATCTTTTTCCCTAATAAAGAAAATATAATTTAATAAAGAAAATATAATTTAAATATATATTGACTGGTCTTTTTAAGTTTTAGTCTCTTTTTTGTTTTTTACCTGACAGATATTGAATTGCATCCTGAGATACATAAACATTTCTGGGATCCTCAGCACTGGCCAAAGCATATACTTGTTCGATATACATGGTTGGTGTTCTTTTGTTTCAGCTAAATGTATTCAAATTTGACAATGTTTACTCAAGTGAATCCCCTCGATCAAGCTTTGTAGCTTTTGAATAACATTTACTTCTTTTCTTTGGGAGGCACTGACTTTTTTTCCTTTAGTTTCTTTTAGGCTGGGTAAAGAAGATGTAGGGAGGATATATATGCCTTTTGCGAACTCAAGATCCATCTTTTTTAAATGATCCTGTAATTTTCCAAGCTTCTATTGATTCTGTCTCCATAAGCTTCCAAAATGGGTCTGATTGCAGTTGATTGTGCATACTTGATGATTAGTAATAAGTTGAACTTGTGCTGAAAGTGGCCATATGCTAGCTTTTTGCTAGAAGTCTGATATTTTTGTTCTGAAATTTGTGCCTCCTTGAACAATTTTTTTTCTTAAAATGTGTAGTGAAAAGGGGAGCAAACCTTAAGTACTTCACTTGCCATTCTTTATTCCTATCATGGACAATTTGATGAGAATATGAAACAAATGGAGCAGAGGATTCTAGCTATCTTAATGCAACAGGGGCAAGTAACAACTCCTACTTCATCTACTCCTAGCCTTCCTGTCCCACCAACTGATCGTTCTTCATAGTTTTATGTTTGATGTTTCCTTCCAATGAACAACCTTTAGACTTTGTTTATAGAAAATTTAAATATTTCATGTTAATTTTGAACATTTATGTTAGTATCATTGTTAATATATTGTTAGTTTACCAAAGGCCTTATAGCCTAGTGGTATGGGTTCTCCCTAACTAGTGGGAGGTCGTGGGTTCAATCCCGCTCCTTGTAATTCAGGTCATTAGTGCCTGCCGCCTTGTAATTCAAAAAAAAAAAAATTGTTATTTTCAAGTTTTTTATGATCTTAATTAATGTGGTACAGGTTTTAATTGTGGTACAATTTTTAATTTTATCAATTTACATTTAAATTTTTTTAAAAAAAAATTGTTACTTTTGGCGGCGAAAAATGTCACCGCTGAAAAGACTATTAGTGGCGACAAAAACTGTCGCCGCTAATAGTATTTTCAGTGGCGACAATTGGTCGCTACGGAAAAGGGTATTGGTGGCGACTTTTTGTCGCCGCTGAAAGCTATACTTTCAGCGGCGACAGCTATTGTCACCGCAGAAGAGTGTATCGATGGCGACTATTTGTCGCCACTGAAAAGACTATCATTTTGTCGCCACTGAAACAAGTATCCGCGGCGACAAAATTTTCGCCGCCAAAAAGGTTATCAGTGGCGAAAATTGTCACCACCGAAACCCTATTTTCAGTGGCGACGCTTGCCTCCGTTGCTTTTGTTGTACTTTCAGTGCCGACAAAAAGTCGCCATTGAAAGTCTACTTTCGACGGCGACATTAAAATGTCGCCGCCAAAAGTATCCGCGACAACAGTTTCACCAGCGACCTTTTGTCGCCACTGAAATACTTTCAGTGGTGACTTTTTGACTTTCAAAGTCACCACCGAAAGTCAATTTTTTTGTAGTGATAGTAACATACTGCCTTCCATTTTATTATAATATAGTCATCCATCTCTCGCTATGAGCCACATTTGTTTGGAATATTGGGGGGGGGGGGGAGGAGAAGGTGCAGAGGTGATTTTCTAGATTTTTTTTATTATTTTTTATTGAGTCCGAAATTTTAGCATCAACATCTCACACTCCTAGTTTTAAGCTAGCCTTTAATTAAATAAATCGACTCATATAATAAATAAAATCACACCCTGATTTTTGGGCATATAGGATCGAGAGAAATGAATTCGTTGCCCAGAAAATACCTAAGTGAAATGCAAACTTGTAGTAGATATAACTTTTTCAATTTTAAATTCAAATTGGGAAAATAACCTATCATTAGAAAACTCTTTACTCTAGTTCCTAAAGCAAGACTGGTGGTTCTCCGGCAAAACTGTTGAAAAGAGAAAAAATGAATACTTTTGTATATCAAACTAAATAATACTCCCTCGGGGGCTTTTTGACCAATTTGCCCTTTATTAAATAACTATTTATCAAAATACCCCTATCTGTAAACTATTCACCCATATGTTCATGTTTAGTCGACTACACCCCTCATGTAGTCGACTAAAACGTGGGTCAAATTCTTTTTTTGAATATCTCCGTAATTTAGTCGACTAAGCTACAAGGCTTAGTCGACTAATCACTACAGAGGGGTTTTTTAAAAACCCCAATCACGACATTTGGAACCCTAATCGACTAAAAAACCTCCCCAAACCTCTCTCCCTCTGTTTTTTTCACCAAATCCTTGCTGAATCCGTTGGTGAGTAACGAAGGAAACTTCATTCTAGTGTCATTTGCGTCGATTTTGGTATGTTCTCATCTCCATTTCGATTTTCCGATGTTGTTCTTGCGTTTATGCGAACCCCCATTTGCGTTTTTGCGTTTTGTTCTTTCATTGGGTGATTTTGTTGTGTATCTTTGATTGATTTGAGTATTTCATTCGTATTTATGAATGAAAATGACGAATTACATTATATTTAATATAGAGATATTTTATATCTATTCAAATTATGGAAAAGCTCAAGAAAATAACTTCAAAATCTCAACTTAGTGATTTTACAATAAAATGAGTTGTCAATTACTTTTTTGTTTTTGTTAATCTTATTACTATTGTTGTCAACATAATTTTAAAGTTCAAATGGTATTTTTCCGTTATTTTCCCTTTTTTTGCTAAACCTAATCTAAAGCACAAAAAGTAATTTTTTTATAAAATATGTCATGCAATGCAACAATCTTAACTGTAAATTAAATATATTGTTCATTAGATTAACATATCAAACAATAGCTAGGAAGTCGTTAGAAACTATATCGTCCATATTTCTATTCATTTTTGAAATATTTAATCAAATACATTTTAAAATTATTTTTAGGGTTAAGTTTGACATATTTATTTTGATATATATAATATTTTATACCATGGATTTATATCTCATTTGAATATATTTTAATCTGTATTTATGTTTGGTACATTTTTATTAAAATTTATTTTTATATTTAGGAGAACTATGACTAGGGAGGTTATGGATAGTGCGATTGTAACCACAAATATCGGGAGTAATGACATTTATTTAAGATTCAATATACATATTTTTTTTTTATTCAAGATTGACTATTCATATTTTTTTTTTATTATACTAAATATCTTATATCAGATTTCTATTTGATATATAGAAAAATTTAATATATTCTTATATTTAGGAGAATGGATAGTGTGATAGTGACCACATATATGGGGAATAATAAGATTTATTTAAGATTCAGTATTCATATTTTTTATTTAAGATTGAGTATTCATATTTTTTATTAGACTAATACGATTGGTTCAGCCAAGCTTTCTCAAGGTTTATTCAAGCTACGTAGTCACTTACCTATGGATGCTGGTTCTGTTTCCACAGATATTTCCCGTATTAATTATGTTTCCACAAATGTTCCCTTTTGATTTGTGACATTTTCGCCTTGGTCATTTGTCTACATCTGTTTTGAATGTTTTGAAGCCACAATGTCCTTTCATTTCTTGTACTTTTTTTGGTGCTTGTGATGTATGTCATTTTGCAAAACAAAGAAAAATCCCCTTTTCCAATAAGTGCATCCAAAACTGATGCATGCTGATTCATCTATAAATATGAATGAAATACTCAAATCAATCAAAGATACACAACAAAATCACCGAAAGAAAGCACAAAACGCAAAAACACAAATGGGGGTTCGCATAAACATAAGAACAACGGCGGAAATTCGAAATGGAGATGAGAACATACCAAAATCGACGCAAATGACACTAGAATGAAGTTTCCTTCGCTACCCACCAACGGATTCAACAAGGATTTGGTGAAAAAAACAGAGGGAGAGAGGTTTGGGGAAATTTTTTTAGTTAGGGTTCCAAATGCCGCGATTGGTGTAACACCCCATTTTACAAAAAACGGATCAAATTTTTTCATCAGAGTAGAGTATCGGAGCAACAGAGTAACTGATAACCATTAACTGTGGCGTATATGTTTGTTCATAAAGAACATTACATATAACTGAGTATTACAACGGTATTGTTTTACAAATAGATATCTTAGTCGGGTCTCGCGCGTGCTGCTTGCTCTTGTCTTCGGTCCTCGGTTCTCCGAACCCTGAAGCTATAAGAGCTGAGATCCAATGCCCATCGGACCTCAGGTAACGGTTAACCTCATGCTTATGTAAACAATATATGTATGACAGATATTCATGACATTTCAGCAATAATCACTACAAAAGCCCATAACAGATGTAGGAAAATACATAATCACATATGTAAGGCAATAACAATACACAGCCCATAACATGTGTATGTTATCCCGGTCTGCACTATTCACCAGTGCCACGATGTACAGTCGTGTCCTCAGCGCTAGGAAAACTTAACGGTATTATCATAACCATAACCCTATATAACTGAATGTATAATGAAAGATCTAAGACAAAGTGCTAGTCTATGAATACAATTATCATATATAAACATAGCATTAGAGTTAGTGTTACAGTATGCCACGAACGTACCTTTCACCGTGTAATGGCCAAACGTCCGACCTTTTGAACCTGACTCCGAAATTCCCGGATATCCTAAAGGGTAATACCGTATCTATTAACTCATAAAAAATATCCTACCAGATATCTTAGTCATAAATGACTATTTTACCCCTGACTTTGCTAACCGACGAAATCTCGCCAGAGTTTCGCTACTTTGACTCTAATCTTCTAAAAATTTTGCTATAACTTCTACTTCATCAATTTTTCGAAATAAATACAATTTTAATCATAAAAACATGAAAACAAAATTATACTTGGAAGATTAAAGATCAAAACAACATCTAAGCTATGAATTTAACTTAGAACTTCAAAAACTACAAAACTAAAGACTAGAACTTACCTCTTGAAGAGTTTCCTCTTCCTTCATGCTTCTCACTAGCTCCCACTTCTCTCTACTCTTTGGAATGATTTTGGTGTGAAGATTATGAAGACTAGGGGCCTCTATTTATAGAATTTTGCTATGGCATTATTGCAATTATTTCAAACCTAATTCTTCTTCAATTGGAGCCATAGGATCAAAACACTTTATGACTCTCAATCCTCACCTCTCCTTCCTCCAAATTCGTCCTCCCTCTCTCTCCCTTATCTCTTCCACTTTTTAAAACACCTTGTTGGCCTCTTTCATTTTCACATCTTTTACTTTATGCTAGCTTTTGCATTGTTGGCCAATTCCTCACCATGTGCTTGTGTAGATTAGTTGAAAAGATGTAATTTAATTAAGTTTTCTTCTTCAACTTACTAATCTCATAGTCATGGCTTCATTAGGGGTTTTTACTAGCCTTTTAGTTATTTTAGGATTAATACCAAAAGTTGAGGAAAAGATTTTGGAGATAACCCACTCCAAGCTAAAAATATACTTGTTCATAATAAGTCCTTATATTTGATCTATGATTAACATATTTCAGTACACGATTTATTTTCTATCGGTTCTCATTTATTTGAGTCTTGAATTAATCCCATTGGTTTTTAATTCTCAAAATATATTCATACTTCTCTCTCCTAAATACTAGGCTCACAATCACCCACAACTCTCACAATTCACACACACACACTCACAACTCACTTTTCTCTCTCCTACACTACACTCACAACACACACACACACACACACAAACGTCCCCCTCTCATCTCTCTCCTTCTTCCATTTTTCCAAATATCTTCTTGCATTGTTGGCCACATCACACTCCACATCTTCCACAAACCAAGTGATGTGGCCTCTTGTGGATCAAGGGCTTCCTTTGTTGACTTTTCAAAGCTTAATTATCTTCCTAATCTAATGCTTAATTGTTCTAGCATTGCATCTTACATTAAATATTTAGTTTACTCCCTAATCCAAGCTATTAGAGTATCATTAGTAATTTAATCTCATTTTTTTCTCTTTGGCCTACACATTTCGAAAATCATGGCCTTTAGAAAGTCTTAATTGCTTCTTAATCATATTTGCCATTGGTTAACTTAATTATATGAAGACTTAGGACAACACTTTAGAAAATATCACAAAATTACTTGGCTCACATTCATCCACACATGCTATACCACAATTATCCCATGTGTTTGATTTAATTAAAGTATCTTAGCCAAATCACAAAATTCCTCCCTCTTCCATTCAAAAATTATGGTCATTATTTGGCCAAGGAATATGCTCTTACACTTACAAAAATATCTAATGATCAAGTGTTCCCATTGGCTAATTTAATTACAAGAGGATTAAGGCTTAATTATTTAGGACCATTTAGATTAACTTTATTGGATTCAATCTTGGCCATTGGATCCTAGTTGCAATTGTTGACTTTTCAACCTTGATTAACAAAGTTTAATTAACCCTTAATTGCATTTGTCATTGGTTAATTGATTTGTTAACTAACCATGGAAATTAGTGCTTAATTAGACAAGCTTAATGCTTCATTTTTTGCCCTTATATATTTCGAAATTAATGACCCTCCAATGATTATCCTAATTTGCCTCTAATCCTCTTGAAGGATTATGCAACTAATCTCAATTAGTGCAAGCTAATTTATTCATCTATTGTTGCTAATTTTCATTAATTTGTTTAAGTGTTTACATAACACTTTCTTGCCTTTATTGGTTATAAAACAACCATCATCTTATGTGCTAATCACATTAAATAGTTCCTAAATAATGTCTCATAATTAACCATTGGTTAATTTAATTCCAAAGTATAATTTGGATGAAAATATAATCAATAGATTATATTTCTTTGAGATACATATTCACCTTTTTTTTTTTTTTCTAATAATTAGCCAAAATAAAATGTTTATATGAATTATGAAAATTAGGGTATTACAATTGTGGTTTTTAAAAAACCCCTCTGTCGTGATTTAGTCGACTAAGCCTCAAGGAAAAAAAAAAAATTTGCCCCTCGTTTTAGCCGACTACATGAGGGATGTAGTCGACTAAACAGGGGCATATGAGTGAATAGTTTCCAGACAGGGGCATTTTGGTAAATAGATATTTAATAAGGGGAAAATTGGTCAAAAAGCCCTCCCTCCGGTCCTAATTATAAAAAGCACTTTTTAGTACAAATTGCACTACAAAAGTGTTTCTATAATTAGGACTGGAGGTAGTACATAGTATATTTTTAAATAAATGATAGTGGCGGCACATACAACGAAAAGAAAAGGATATGAATTGGTGAGTGATTTGTCAATTTTGAACCAGTAGAGACTCTGGAACTTATCTCAAATCTCTTCGTTTTCTTTATAGAAAACTTCAGCGTTAACGTAACATGTACCCTCTGCGAAAAAATGGGAATGATTTGTTAATTGTATGGAGAAAATTTAGTTCCTTAATCACAATATTTAAATTTATAACTTTCGGTGACTTGGTTAGGTACAAATTTTGAATCATGACCTATTGACTTCTTCGCTTCAACATCCGGTTCAGCTGCTTCTTCAGTTCAACGTCCGGCTTAACTTTTAAAGCACTGGGTACAATGTACATAAAGAATAAAACTTACAGCTTAATTATATACTCCTTTCTGTCCTAATTATAGGAGCAAATTTTAGAGTTGGTTTTAGTCCTAATGATAAGAGGAAGTTTTAACTTTTGTCATTTTTTTTCCCTATAATACCCCTGTTTATACTTTCTCAATAATAATTAAAGACAATAATAATTTAATAATACACCTATATATTTTATAAAGTAAATAATGTTTGCAACTCATTAATGTCATATACACCTAAATTATACTTTTTTATATAAAATAATTTTGAGCAATTTTTGTCATACTTTTCCCATATCACCCCTAATAAGACTTCTTCCACAATAATTAATTTACAACATGATTATATTCTATCAAGTGAGAGATTCTACCTTATTTTTTATTTTTAAATAAAATAATTTTAATATTCCTTTTATATTCTATCAATTAATTTTAATTGATTTTAAAAAAAATCAATTAATTCATTTTAATATTCAATCTACCATATC
The DNA here is from genome assembly GCA_025563575.1 of Acacia pycnantha. Lineage (NCBI taxonomy): Eukaryota > Viridiplantae > Streptophyta > Magnoliopsida > Fabales > Fabaceae > Acacia > Acacia pycnantha. The sequence goes on along the minus strand of JAMWYP010000023.1, from coordinate 406,242 downwards.
TATTCATTCATTTTAATATAATTTTAATATTCAATACTCCACTATAGCAAGCAAAATCTGAGATCGACAGAAATCTGAAGTCCAAAGAAACAATATTGAAGAATTGTGGCAAGCAAATCTGAAATCGGAACTCAAAATAAAAAACATACCTATCGATTCGACGATGCCGGACTGCGAGCTTGGAGAAATCGAAGTTGACGGATTGTTAAGCTCAGAGAAATCGTGAGAGTATTTGACTATGCTGGACTGCGAGCTCGAAGAAATCGAAGATGGAGTGTTAGGCTCAGAGAAATCGAAGATGGAGTGTGAGGCTCAGAGAAATCGCAATCGCAAGAGTAGTACTGTGCACGGCTACAATTCAACTAATTTTGCCTTATGTAATTTTTAATTTTCATAGGGGTATTTTTGGAAAATAATTATAATTAACTAATTTAACTTCTCTTCTTAATCTCCCCAAACTCTAGTAAATTACTCCTATAATTAGGACCAGATGGAGTATTATATTTGTATATACTCAAACCACTTCTAATATAATCAAATTGGGACAAATACTTAATTTTCTTACACACAAAAAAAAAAAAAAAATCAGTAACAAAATTTAGTTAAAGGAAAGATTATTAATTAAAGAAATACGTACGTGTATCTTAAATAGATTGAACCATTAATACTACAACACCAATATGTATTATATCTTATAAGGTGAAGTTGGCTACATGAATCACATAATGCCACTATGCTAATCAAATCTTTAAAGAAATGGTTTATCAAGAGGTCATAATCAATAACTTTATTCAATATTTTCTCCAATCTTCCTCTATGACCTCATTTCGATGAGTTATATACTACTTGATTTACTCTCCTTACTAGCATATAAAATAACATTCTTTCTATATGTCGAATTAATTTTCTCTTCAATAGAAGTCTCTCCAAACTATTCATTGTATATGTTCATTATGAATTTTAACTTTTATTGTATAGTCATACATTCATCTGAACATCATCATCTTAGTTATCCATACTTTATGTTATTGTTGTCCTTTTAAAGCCCAATATTAACTGAGTTTGGCTTCTCTCGTATATCCCTTCCCCTCCTTTTCCATTTTCCACCATTGGATTAAGATCTCAACAATCCAGATTTAATATATTATTAAATTATTATTATAAGTTTACCTAAAAGATATAAAAATATATTTTTGATACAATATGCAAAATAAATTGAATTGTTAAAATTATTTTTGTATCTTTTAAATAAAATTATAATAATATATGTATAATTTGATAAATATGGACCAGATCTTAATCCAATATTAGAAAAGGAAAAATGAAGGCAAAAGATGGGAAGGGGTATATGAGAGAAACCAAATGGATATTCATTACTATATAGCATTGATGGTCTTAAAACAGTATAGTAAAACTTAACTTTTACTTTACTTGGTATTTTCTGATCAAAGATAACTTTTGTAATATTTCTCCATTTTAACCACCCAACGTGAATCATATGATAAACATCTCTATGAATTTTATCATCTTTTTATATGATTGATTCCAAATATTTGAACTGCTTGGGGAATGATTGAACCATAAGTGTGTGTTTGTATATAAATATAATTTTTCAGATAATCATATGCTTGGAAGATATATAAAATTTTTATATTATATTGAATTATTTAGCTTAGACGTGAAAGCGATGCGGCATGGGCGCAAACTTTTTGTTTTGGATAATGTTTCAAACTTTTAAGTGACGTGATGTCGTTATGCGTCTCTTCTTATTCTTATAGCTGGCAAAATGTCATTAATATCATGGTTATCAAACCCGGACCGGACCGGCCGGTTCGGACCGGAAACCGGCGAACCGGCCGTGAGACCGGTCCGGTGTGCCATAGAAACCGGAGTCAGGGTCAGAGTCTGTAAAAAAAAAAAAAAAACTTCAACCGAAGAGGAAGAGGAAGAGGAAGACGTTTATAGAGAAAGATAGGAAGATGAGGATATTATGGCGGCCAAAGACTTGCTTTTTTGCCGGCTCCGGTGATGGCGTCTGTAATACCCCGAAATTTGAATTAGGGAATTTAAGGGCCAAAGTGCCAAAATGACGAAAATGCCCCTAAGGGACATAAATGACTTAGAAAAATTATGGAAAATACCCTTGTAAATTATAAAATAATGCATGAGGCATGAAAATTCTAATGTTAAGGCAAAAGTTTGAAGATAAAGGAGTGTCTTAATTAAGAAAATTATCAACAAGTGATAATAAAGTAATTAAGTAATATTGAGCTAATTACTTAAGCTCGAGCAAAGAAAATTATGAAATAATTATGTAAAGCTCAAAAATTAGTGGAAAATGGTTTGAAATTAGTAAAATATGTTTACTAATTAATTGGAAATTTTGGAGAAAAATAGTTGAGTTTAGGTATTTTTGAGCCTAAATACAAGTTTGGACCAATAGGAAAATTTTGTAAAAAATTATGTGAAAATAATTATTTAATTAATTAAATAATTAATTAAATAATTTTAAAAAAAAACGAAATAAAGGAAAAAATATGCAGAAAAAAAAATGAAAATGAAAATGAAAAGGGAAAAATATATGTGCAAGTTGACATATTATATTATTATAATTAATTAAAGCATAAAAGTGTGAATAGTAATTTAATAATTAGGAAACGAATCCTATCTAGAGATCTAGGAATGGGATTCCCAAAGTCAAGGTAAAATATTAATCAGTGGGTTTTTATCTTCCGTTAAACTCTTGCGGAAGTTAATTCTGAAGTCAATAGGACTTTTTCCTAATAAGACGAAATAGGGAAATTCTGAAAAAAGGGCAGATAGCCGTGTTGGAAGTAAAGACTTCAAAATTAGAGTTGTGACAACTGAGAAAGGATTGGGAATTTTTATGGACATATTTGAAATCAGTGCATCTATGTCTATAAACCGAACTTCCTGATTTTCGTTTCGACACCGGACGCATTTGGACACGCCGAGAAAGACTCAACTGGACTGTTGGAGCCCTATATGGAATCAAAATATAGGTTAACTTGGACATTTCTAATAAGTGAGAATATGTTTCCAAAGTTGTAAATCCAGAATTTTGAGATTTCTCCGAAATCACGCGAATCGGGTACCGATCGGGAAATTCATCCGGTAGCTTCGGAAGGTGACACTTGGCCACCTCCCATTGGCCAAACCCTTGACTTTTGGGGCATGTTGAAGTCGGCCAAGGTGAGAAGAAAGAGTGAAAAACTTGTTGAAAAAGTTGTGTTGGACTCGCTTCGAGATCGCTTCTCATAAAGTTGATCCGACGGCCGAAATCCTACAGCTTCAACTATAAATACCCCCCCTCCCTTGTGTTTTTCTCACAATTTGAGAGCTAAAGCCGGTTTTAGAGTGAGAAAGAAGAGAGAGAAGCTCTGGGGGAAGTTCTGCCGAAGTCTTCAACAGGTAAGTCTTTCGGTCTTTAGTTTTTAGTCTTTAGTTCAATAGTTAGTAAGGCTAGAGTAGTCTTTATTTTTATGATTTGGGTATCATATGGGAGGGCTATTTTAGTCTTTATTTTCAAGAATCATAAATGCGTCGAAGTTCTGGCAAAATTTTGGGAAGAAAATAGCCTATGTAAGCGGTTACCGCGAAATTCCGCCAAGTAGGGTATAGGGCAAAATGGTAATTTTTACCTAAAATGCCGCTTATAATGCTAAATCACTAATGAAAGTGATATTACTCCTATAGGACGTCGAAATCCTAATCTGCGCCGTTACGCCGAAGTGCCGCTTATTGGACGTTTCACTTTTTCCGTAGAAAAGTACGATTTCGACTAAGTGCCGTCTACCGTCAACGAAGGTACGTTCGCGTACTGTAACACTAACTCTGATGTTTATGATATGCATATATGTGGTATGTGGGTGTAGAGGTGTTATACTGTTTGAGTTCATATAGTGGTTAGAGGATATGTCTGTATGCTGGGTGCAATCTGTCTGTATGCTGGGTGCAATCTGTCCGTATGCTGGGTGCAATCGGTGATCCACTTAACATAGCGTCAGGTTCAGGGGGACCAAGGACCGAGGATGGAGGCAAGCAGCGCATAGAAAACCCGATCAAGACTTCATTTCGTGGATCGGGCAGAGTCTTCCTTTTGATGTTGTCCTTTATTTCAAAACGCTCGGTTATTGAACCGCCTTTGTAATCGCCCGATACACCGCCGTTGGCTTTTGAATCTATATATCAGTTACTCTTCCGCTCAAATGCTCTACTCTGATGGTTTGAAAAGATGTTTTAAAAAAAAAATTTATACAGCTTTTAAAAAGTCGGGTTGTTACAGCGTCAAGACTCCGAAAACAAAAACATCTTGCAGATAACAGAGGAAGAGGCCAGTTGTATGACGGAGATGAAGCTTCCTTCCTCCTCTTCCTCTTGCATTTGCCTTGTATGTGGTTGCTTTAGCTATGATTCGCAGTGAGGTCAGAGTTGAACTTCAAGAAGAAGCAAGGAAGGACTCATGGGGAAAGAGAAGAGAAAGAAAGGTTTTTGCCATGGCGTGTGGGTTGGGGATTTTAGGTAGATGAAGATGGGGAAAGATGAAGAAAAAGAGGTTCACGTGCTTGAGTTAATGGATATAGAAAGAAGTGAAATAGCAGGGGTCATCAGAGGCACGGCTTTAATTTTCGTGTGTGTTTTTTCAACTTTGTGGGACCCAAAATAAATCTTAAAGACAATTGTGCTGGCTTTTTGCCCAAAATAAATTTTTTAAATTTTTTTTTACCTAATTAAAGCAGATTGGAAACATTTTACCAAAGTAATGCAGTTGGTGGCGCAAGAAAAGGTCACGCGACTTGTTACGTAAAAAAGACTCACGCCACTTTGACAAAATGCGTCAGTCCATGTCAGTCCCGTGAATAAAATTCACGCCACATGTGGCGTGAATTTTGGAATCAGACCCACTAAAGTGGGTCTGATTCCATGTATAATATATATATATATATATATAATAATAATAATAATAATAATAATAATAATAATAATAATAATAATAATAATAATAAATGATAAAAAAAGTGGAATAATTTTAAGCTCTACTTCATTTAATTTGAAGTCAAAAGAAAGAAAGCAGGGAGTTAAAATAACTCATTACGAAAGCCTTTTAAAAGATTACGCGGTACAATTTGGTTATAACAACAGATCAAAATACAGGGGATCTATATATTTGTTATACACCAAATATTTGTATAACAACAATATTGATTTTGGGATCTGTATCTTTTTTATAACAACAGATCACAATACAGGGGATCTATATATCTTTTTTATATACAAAAAAATACTGTTGTTATAATCAAATGAAGTAGAACTTAAAATTATTCCACTTTTTTATCATTTATTATTATTATATATTATTATTATATATTATTATATTATATTATTATTATATATTATTATATTATATTATTATATTTTTTTATATGGAATGACAAGTCCCATGAAGAAAGTTCACGCCACTAAGTGGCGTGAATTTTCCTCACGGGACTGACACAAACTGACGTTTTTTGTCAAAGTGGCGTGAGTCTTTTTTACGTAACAAGTCGTGTGACCTTTTCTTGCGCCACCAACTGAATAACTTTGGTAAAATGTTTCCAATCTGCTTTAATTAGGTAAATTTTTTTTTAAAAAAATTATTTTGGGCAAAAAGCCCTATTGTGCTTCATGAGAGGTTTATGTGCGGTATTTTTTTTCCGTTAATATATATAATAAATCTTGAAAACTTAATTACTCCGGTTTGACCCTGGTTCGACTCCAGTTTAACTCCGGTCTGACCCACTAACCCTTAACCCAGTACTTGGACCGGTTCAGTGACCGGTCTGGTTTTAATAACCTTGATTAATATAGTAACATATTGCCTTCCATTTTATTATAAAGTAAATATACTCAAATAATTTAAATAAAAAAGTTAGTTTAAATGGATTAAAATTAATAAATATGTAAAAAATACAATTTATTTTTACTAATATTCTTATTTACAAAGGGAGAGGAGATGAAAGAGAATGAGTTGTAAATAAGACTAACTAATAATTACTGAAAGCAAAAATTAAAAGTGTACTATAAATTAAATGGGACATGTCAGGCTTTTTTTTTTATCAATATGCCGCACAAAGTAATTTTTTTATTTATCTAAATGCTACAATTTAAAAAGTATTTATCAAATATGTTACATTTAAAATCGTTCATTAAAAGAACAATTTTGAATTTGTACATAAGTCGTTGTTCACGTGAAAAACGATTTCACTTTAATTCAGATCTAAAGTATAATTTCTTAATAAAAAAGTGACATAGTTCTTAGCATGAATCATTTTAGTGTCATAATATTTTATGTAAAAGGGAGAGAGTGGGACAGAAAAAAAAGGGAAAATCTTATATTTCCATATTCTCTTTCTTTTTTTTGGTATCCCACCCGGTTCATCAGGATCTTTGACAAGGACGACCCTTAGCTCCCAACAGTGGTAGCTTCATACAATGCAGATTACAAGTAGTGCGTTACCGCAGTTCGAATCCTAGACTCTTAAGAGAATTCAACGTCATATTATGCTGGACCAATCAGCTTTTGGTCCACATTCTCTTTCTACTTATATCGAATACTCTTGTTATCACTCTCATTTTTTCCTCCTTGATCCCTCCTTTTATCTCTCCCCTTCTCTCACTAATCACTCTCACGCATTTTACTTTCTCTTTTTTCACACAGATCATTTTCATCTAGAGGTATAGATTCTTATAAAGAATGAAATTTTAAAAAGTTTACATATTTATATATTTTTAAATTTGATTTAAAATTTTATAATTGATTTGTTAACTTAAATTTTTTAGGGAAAATTCCAAATAAATACCGTTTGAAATTGTAAAACCCCCAGAAGTTTTTCGAATTTATAAAAAGACGGAGAAGTATAAAGGACCTATGAGGGATATAAAAATTCGAGCGAAATTACCCTTTTACCCTTAGTTTTAAATAAATCGAAAAATAAAAAATAAACCCCCTGAAACTGAGAATCAACCCCCTCCGCCTGCTATAAACAACTGGCCGAGCCCCACTTTCCCCCAGAACTCCGGCTTCCTCGCTGTGCTATCAGAACCCGCTTTCCGTTCCGGCAATCAGTCCATATTGTGTTGCAAGACCACTATCCCGTCGACGTCTTCGAGGATGGTTCCCTCTATACCTAGACCTCCGGTCGTAACCCTCAAGACAGGGAATACTTCTCAGCCTCCCTGCCGTTTAGGAAATTTCAGCAATCGGCTCCGGTAAAAGTTCCGATTATGTCCTCTAGAACTATGCCGAGGAGGAGGAACGACGAGCTGGCTTTAGTGGACGACGATGTTGAGGACGATGACGAGATGTTGCCGCCCCATGAAATCGTTGCTAGGGGTTCTGGAGTATCGCCGAAGACCACTTCTTCGGTGCTGGAAGGGGTCGGAAGAACCTGTTGGGTTAATGTGCTCTTTAGTCACTTAATCCCAATAAGGCTTAAGTGAGGCTACAGCCCAAGAACCCTATGGCCCATGTGGTTTGGGGTTAGGTCTTGGATGTAGTAGTATATAAACCCACTCTCACCTCTTTTGTGAGACACAGAAAAATCCTCATGCTCTCTAGGCTACGGTATTTACCAAAGGTTTAGAGAGAGCAGGACTTCATCAGAAACAAACCCTAGAGGCAGACGTTCATCATCTGAACGGTTTCCCACACAACCATCCTATCCCCCTCGAGAGATAGTCTGGAAGATCGATCATAGAGCGAGCTTGGACTGTTCGAGCGAGCTTGGACTGTTCGTGGAGAGACTTTCAGATCGCTGCATCTTTAAAGGTAATCAAAATGATGAAGGTTATACTTTTCCTATATCGTGTCGGTAAGATTCGCTTCCGCGTTTCTGGTGAATTTCCTACAATTGGTATCAGAGCCGAATCGCGATGAGGAAAAGAACCAGTTTTGATTTTATTTCATGTGATTAATTTCGGATTTTTCAAAAAAAAATATTTTTTGAAAATATGGCATCTTTTTTTTCTATATTTGTTATTTATTTCATGGAAATTATTCGTTTATAATTCATATTTGATATTAGTTTTAATCGGTTAATCGCTTTAATCCATGGTTAGATTCTCTCGTGTATTTCTTGATCATGTAACAAGGAGGCTAATCCCATATGATTAGGTTTCCTCCTTGCTGTTTTTATTTTCTTTTGGAATTTCTATGCATTTTTCGAATTTCTGTAAAAGTTGGAGATCAAGAAACTGCAAGAAGATGAGCATTCAACACTGTCAGACACTTTTCGTGGACCTCTGGACCTCAGATTTGGACGATCCATATGTCGTTGGAAAGAGGACGGAAAGACGAACAAAATGGTAGGTGGACCGAGGCCAGGAGAGATGCCACGCGCCCCCACGCGCCTCCACAAGCTTCTGCGAGTGGCCTTCACGCGCCGGCAGTGGTGCCGCGCGTGAGGGCGCGTGGGCCACCCTTTTTGGGTGGTTCTGGCGGCCGTGTTCTTGTCTCTCCATGGCGGTCCTTCCCTTGGAGTTTCGTGCTGAGATGACTTCGGATGACGGAGCGGCAGACCTGACGGCTAGGGTTCCTCTTTTGCATCCTAGGGTTTCTCGCCAAGGAGTGGGTCTTTGGGCTTTTGGGCCCATGAATACCCTTAAGAGGCTTGAGACAGATACTATGAGCTGGACGAAAGAGGAATTCCAAAGTTGTAATTTTTATTTTTAAATAGGAATGCCATGGATTAAAGTTATTTTCCTTTAATTATTAATGTTTTTCTTTATTGAATTGTATGAATTATATGTGCGATTAACATGATGTTTGTAATAACATGTCATATAGAATAGGAAGATGCCATATTGTTGCATTATCACATGTCATAACAGCATAGTACCTATTATGTCTTGAATCGACTAGGATGATAGTTATTATGCGAGATTATTTAGGTTATCCACTAAACTAATTATCAATTATTATGATTTTAAATTAAAATCTAGAATAATAATTGGATTAATTAATTGTGGAATTTAAATCTAGACAAATAATCCAGGAAATTTCCTAAGAGAATTGTATTTTTGAGAGTAATTTATGGGTTATTTAAAATGGTCATCATGACTAGATTTTAGATACCAAATAATTTATGGAATGATCTCACTCAATTTGGAAAATTCCTAAGAGAATTGTATTTGAGAGTAATTTATGGGTTATTTAAAATGGTCATAATGACTAGATTTTAGATACCTAATAATTTATGGGTTGATCTCACTCAATTATAGTAGATACTCTAAATTGAACAAATTCTTGGAAATTGAAAATTCTAAATTTTAAAATATTGAATGGGTGAAGGTTTTAAATCAAGCATTTAATTTTAAAACCTACGGGCCCCAATTGTGGGTTTATTAGTGAAATGGTTATCGCTGAAGCCCCATCGGATAAGGATAATCGGATTTCGCTAGATTAAACCTTAATATTTTCACAATTTTAGTAAAGTTTTGTACGGCCCATCGTCGGCAACACTTAGACACTAGATATAATTTTGAAGGTAAACAATGGTTAATTACATTCAACTTTGGTAAAATTGTTAACCCTCCCATCGAGGCTCTCGCAATGGAACTGAAGGCCCAAATTAACAATATTAGTTTTACAAGAATCTTGCCCATCGTAAGCCTTGTAAAGATAACTAATGGATTGTTAAACAAGAAATGAATAGTAGTTATTAGAATCTACTAGCGCTATATCTGTTTGTTGTTAATTATAGTTTGTAATTAGTGTGTTTTTCCTAATTTTCAGAAAAATGTCTTCATTCAATCCTTTAGCTACAATATTGAGCCAAAAACCTATGGATGGTACAAACTACAAACAATGGAAAACTAATTTGGATATTGTTCTTCAATATGAAAAGCTCAACTTTGTTCTAACTACCCCTATGCCAGTGCAGCCTACTGCAGATGCGTCTGATGCAATTCGGACTCAATTTCAGCAAGAGAAGGAAAGATGGGAGAAGGCGAATGTGGCAGTTCGTTGCTATATTTTAGCCAGTCTCGCCAATCACCTTCAGGAGCAAGTAAGCATGATTGAAAGTGGAGCAACAATGCTCCAGACTCTTGATGGCATGTTTGCTTCATCTAGCAGCTCTGCTAAACCAGGTATGGGTAATTTACATGTGATTGAGGCTTGTTTAGTGGAGAATCACGATGACAAATGGATCGTTGATTCAGGAGCCACTAACCATGTTTGTTACTCTTTGAAGTGGTTCAAACATAGCTTGCCTGTAAGTAAAGGACAAAGAGATTTGTTGCTTGGGCCCGGGAAGCTTGTGTCTGGCAAGCAATGGGACAAGTTATTTTATCTTTTGATAATTGCGTAACTTTGGTTTTAGAAGACTCGTTTATTTATTCCGCATTTTAAGAGGAATTTAATTTCGTTAATTGGTTGGATAAACATGGTTTGACAACAGTTTAATTCCTCGCCAATAAGAAGTTCATCTTCTTTTATTTGTTGGTGTAAAGTTTAATGGTCTTTATTTCCTTAATCCTGTTCCCTGTGAAGTTAATCATGTTGAATCAAGAGATGTTGAGCATATTAATTCATCAAAGAAAAGAAAAGTTTCAAATGAAACTTATATTTGGCATTTGAGATTGGGTTATATTAATTCTAACAGGATACAGGTTTTGGTCAAAAGTGGGATTTTAAAATCCCTGAACTTTGAACCACTACCAGTATGTGAATCTTGTTTAGAGGGTAAAATGACCAAGCGATCTTTCAAGGCCAAGGGAAAACGTGTCATACTTCAGCTGGAATTGGTACATACTGATGTATGTGGACCAATAAATGTTCAAGCCAGAGGCGGGTATCTGTATTTCATCACATTTACTGATGATTACTCTAGATTTGGACATGTGTACTTGATGCGTCACAAGTCATGAAACCTTTTCGCCGGTTGCCATGCTCAAGTCCATCCGGATTCTCTTAGCTGTTGCAGCAAATCTTGATTATGAGATTTGGCAAATGGATGTCAAAATTGCTTTTCTAAATGGAAATTTGGAAGAGGAAATCTATATGCAACAACCAAAAGGGTTTATAGCCAAAGGGCAAGAAAAAATGGTATGCAAATTGCAAAGGTCTATTTATGGACTTAAGCAAGCGTCCAGATCATGGAACATCATATTTGATCAAGCCATTGAGTCTTATGGTTTTGAGAAAAGTCCTGATGAGCCGTGTGTGTATAAGAGGATCCAAGGTAATGCGTTATCTTTTCTGGTACTTTATGTGGATGATATACTCCTTATTGGAAATGATACAGAGGTATTGTTAGGCATAAAAACCTGGCTGAGCAAGCATTTTTTATGAAGGACCTGGGGGAAGCCAATTATATTCTTGGTATTAAACTCTTTCGAGACCGGAAGAGTAGGGTTTTGGCATTATCCCAGGCTAAATACATCAACAAAATACTTTCCAGGTTTAGCATGGAGAATTCCAAGAGGGAAATTATACCCTTTAGGCATGGGATTCATCTCTCTAAGGAGCAATCTCCTAAAACTCCTGAGCAGAGAAAACGTGTAATACCCTAAAAACCTGTATCATAATTGGGTAAATTTATACCTATAAAAAGTAGGTGAATATGAGGTGTCAAACACTGGGTTATGATTATCTTACTTTCTAAGGAAAAATCTCTAGGAAATTAGAGAGTTTAAGGGCCAAAGTGCCAAAATGATGAAAATGCCCCTATGGGTCATAAATAACTTAGAAAAATTATGAAAAATCTTAAAAGGCAGAAATGACCAAGTAAATTATGAGAGTATATTATCTCTAATGTTGGTAATTTAATAAATTATGAACTTGGAGGAATTGAATATGAATACTCAAAAGTATTGAAATGACTAAATTACCCTTGTAAATTATAAAGTAATGCGTAAGACATGAAAATGAAAGTGTCAGAGCTAGAATTGTGAGACAAGGGGGTATTCTAATTAAGAAAATTATCAACTTGTGATAATTAAGTAATTAAGTAATATTGGGCTAATTACTTAAGCATAAGCAAAGGAAATTCAGAGATAATTATGTAAAGCTAAAAAAATTAGTAGAAAATGGTTGAAAATTAGTAAAAGTATATTTACTAATTAATTGGAAATTTTTGAGAAAAATAGTTGAGGTTAGGTATTTTTAAGCCTAAATGCAAGAATGGACCAATAGGAAAATTTTGAAAAAAATTATGTAAAAATAATTATTTAATTAATTAAATAATTAATCAAATAAAAAAATATAAAAAAATATAAATATTTATTAAATAAAGATGGGCCAGCCGAAATTGCCCAAAGAAAAAGAAAAAAATAATAATATATATATGTATAAAAGAATTGTTGCAAGTTGCAATTATAGTATAATATAATTAATTCAAGTGAAAAAAATGTGAATAGTAATTTAGAAATTAGGAAACGGATCCTATCTAGAGATCTAGGAATGGGATTTCCAAAGTCAAGGAAAAATATTGATCAGTGAGTTATTATCTTCCGTTAGACTCTTCCGGAAGAAAATTCTGAAGTCGTTTGTGCATTTCCTAATAAAACAAAATAGGGAAAAATGCATATAGGCATATTTTTGGATATAAAGAAAATAAATTCTAACTCAACATCTAGGAATGAGTTTGAATTTATTTTGACATATTTAGGAGTCAGTGAATTTTTCTGAAGAAGTTGATAATTTCAGAAATGCGTTCTGAAACCGGACGCGTTCGGACACGTTTTTCGAGAAAACTTCAACTGGACTGTTGGAGCCCTATATGGGATCAAAATCTAGGTTAACTTGGACATTTCTAGTAAGTGAGGAAATGGTTTCAAAGTTGTAAATCCAGAAGTTTGAGATTTTTCCGAAATCACGCGAATCGGGTACCGATCGGGGAAATTCTCTTAGACCGGGTTTAAAGCAACCCAAGTCACCATTTTTGGACCACTCCAAGGCTGCCACATCAGCTCCCCAAGACGTCCAAGAGGCATCCATGGTCAAGGAATAAACACCATTTAAGTTTGAAATTCCAAGGTTGTAAACAAATTGGAAAATGCCATTTGTGTCCTTCCAAAATTCTATAAATAGGCATGCTTCCCCTTCATAATCTTCACACCATTTTCACTTCCTTTGTCCGAACCTAGAGGGAGAAAGAAGAGAGAGAAGCTCTGGGCAAATTTTGTACGGAGTTCTTCAACGGGTAAGTCTTTCGGTCTTTAGTTTTAGTTCGGTAGTTAGTAGAATTGTTAGATAGTTTTAGTAAGTAGGGAATGAGATTCCTACTATTGTTTTTAGGCCTCATTGCATTGAAAAAATGCCTGACGAGGTAAAAACTTGGTAGGGATCGAGTACTGAAAGTTGAAGCTTTTATAGCTCTTTCACAAGTAGGTGTTGTAATGCTAGAATAGCCTTTAAATTTTTCAAGTATGATTGGGTATCATATGGGAGGGCTATTTTAGTCTTTATTTTCGAAAATCAAAATGGCGTCGAAGTTCTGGCGAAATTTTGGGAAGAAAATTAGTCAGAGTAACGAAGTGCTGGCGAAATTCCGCCAATTAGGGGTATAGGGGCAAAATGATAATTTTTACCTAAAATGCCAGTTATGATGTCAAATCACTAATGAAAGTGATATTACTCTTATAGGACATCGAAACTCGATCTCTGCTTACGCTGCCGACGTGCCGCTGTTTCACATTTTCCCGTAAAAGTACATTTTTCCGCCAGAAGTACCTAACATCGTCAACGAAGGTACGTTCGCGTACTGTAACACTAACTCTGATGTTTATGGTATGCATGTATGTATGGGTGTTGTAGATTTGTTATACTGTTTGAGTGCATATAGAGGTTAGAGAATATGTCTATATGCTGGGAGCAATATGTCTGTATGCTGGGAGCAATATGTCTTTATGCTGGGAGCAATATGTCTGCATGCTGGGAGCAATACATATACATTGATTGTGATAGAGTGATGTTAGTAATGTTAATGTCTGCTGTCTGTGTACATAAACATGAGGTTAACCGTTACCTGAGATCCGGTGCGCTGGATCTCAGCTCTTAACATAGCGTTAGGTTTCGGAGGACCGAGGACCGAGGAGAGAGGCAACCAGCCCGAGTAGAAGACCCCCGGTTGAAGACTTCTTTTTTGTTGTTCCAGCGGAAGCCTTTCTTCTGTTATATACTTCTAAACCACGCGGTTTCTGTACCGCTGTTGTAACCAGCCAGACTTGCGGCGTTTTATATATACATATCAGTTACTCAATTTCTTCGTTGCTCTACTCTGATCATTTTGAAATGATGTTTGATGAAAAAAAAAATTATACTGCTTTTGAAAAGTTGGGGTGTTACATTTTGGTATCAGAGCTAGTATATGCAGATGGCAAATTCGACTCATGATTGGGGGTTCTCACAGTGTGATCTGTGGCGAAGTATTGGCTCTTACCCCGACATGGCCTGCCGGCTAGCCACCGGATTGGTTGCATGCATCGTGAGGCGGTGCGTAAAACTAGTGAGCTGAGATACGATTTGTTGCCACGGCCTAGATGGCCAGTGAGACATTTTTGGTATCAAAAAGTGTAACATCCCATTTATGTGACGTAATCTAAGTTAGTACAATCCAACGAAGGAAATGATCGAAACCTGGCTCAGTGGTTTGAAGTCGATAATCATATGTTTTTACGAATATCCTTGGTGGCCGGTGTCAGTGGAGTACTTCAAAGGCGAACTCGTAGTCTGCGTAACGTAGGACCATTCAAACTTTCAGATAGCTTTACCCCGAAATTTGATTAGATCTTCGTGACGTGTTTCTTAGTTAGTACAATTCGACCGTGATCGTGTCATTAAGTAGGAGGTATTTTGTGTTATCATGGTATATGAAAACCATGGAAACATTTAAAGTATCTTGTGTTGCCATGGTGTAGTCCAAGGAAACATTTAAAGTATCTCGTTTTTATATCTGTGGTATCCACCGCGGTGTGTGGGAACCACGGAAGATATCATATATCAAAGTACGAAATGACAAGATCATAATGGTCAAACCAAACCGAATTTTCGATCACCAGGAGGAGCAGCAGGCAGACGAAGCAAAGATCCGACGCGTATAGTCCGAAAACAGGATAGTACGAAGTTTAGTGGGTAAAGTACAAATTTCGAGGACGAAATTTCGTTTAACAGGGGGAGAAATGTAATACCCTAAAAATCTATATCATAAATTGATAAGAGTATATCTATAGAAAATAGGTGAATATGAGGTTTCAAACACCTTGTATTGAGTTTACCTTGTTGTTAGGGTAATCTCCCTTGAAATTAGATAATTTGCAATTAGGTCCCTAAAACGTTTGGAAATATGCAAATAGGTCCCTAAGCACATTGTGGGTTATAAATACCCTGTGAAAGCTATAAAGGAGGAAAGTAAAAATCTATTTGAAATAGGGAAGGATATTGTCCCTAATTTAGGTAATTTATTAAGTTACAAACTTGGAGGAATTGTAGAAGAATACTCAAAAAGTAAGGAAATGACCGTAATACCCCCGTAAATGCTAAGATAATACAGAACACATGGAAACAAATGTGTCAGTATAAAAGTTATGAGGTAATGAGGTGTTATAATTAAGAAAATTATCAACTAGTGATAAGAAAGTAATTAGGTATTTATTGGCTAATTACTTAAGCATAGGCAAAAGAAATTCAGAGATAATTATGTAGAGCTCAAAAAAATTAGTGGAAAGTGGTTGAAAATTAGTAAAAGTATATTTACTAATTACTTGGAAATTTTGAAGAAAAATAGATGAGTTTAGGTATTTTTAAGCCTAAATGCAAGAATGGACCAATGAGAAAATTCTGTAAAAATTATGTAAAAATAATTATTTAATTAATTAAATAATTAATTAAATAATTAAAAAAACGAAATAAATAAAAAAATGGGCAGAAAAAAAAAGAAAAAAAAATGGAAATGAAATGAAAAATAATTTTGCAAGTTGCAAATATTTTAATAATATAATTAATTAAAGTAAAAATGGTGAATAGTAATTCAAAAATTAGGAAACGGATCTTATCTAGTGATCCAGGAATGGGATTCCCAAAGTCAGGGTAGAATATTGATCAGTGGAATTTTATCTTCCGTTAGACTCTTACGGAAGTTAATTCTGAGTCCGATTGTGCATTTTCCTAATAAGACGAAATAGGGAAAAATGCAGATAGGCATATTTTTGGATATAAAGAAAATAAATTCTAACTCAAAATTTAGGAATGAGTTTGAATTTATCTAGACATATTTGGAATCAGTGAATTTTTCTGAAGAAGTTGATGATTCCAGAAATGCGTTCTGAAACCGGACGCGTTCGGACACGTTTTTCGAGAAAACTTCAACTGGACTGTTGGAGCCCTATATGGGATCAAAATTTAGGTTAACTTGGACATTTCTAGTAAGTGAGGAAATGGTTTCAAAGTTGTAAATCCAGAAGTTTGAGATTTCTCCAAAATCACGCGAATCGCAATGCCGATCGGAAATTCTATTAGACCGGGCTATAAAGCAACATAAGTCAATACACTTGGAACCACTCATTTGCAGCCACATCAGCTCTCCAATTCGTCCAAGAGGCATGGATGGACAAAAATTATACACCAATTTGGTCTTGATTTTCCAAGGTTGTAAACAAAGTGAAAAATTCCTTATGTATCCCTTAGGTTTTCTATAAATAGGCATGTCTTCCCTTCATAATTTTTCACACACCTTATCACTAAGCTAGCAAAAATCTAGAGAGAGGAAGAGAGAAGGAGAAAGCCAGGGAAATTTGTAGCGAAGTTCTGGGTAAGTTTTTCGGTACCGAGCTTTAAGCTTTCGTAGTTCTTTCGGTAGATAGAGTAGAAATGTTAGTATGGTCTTTAATCTTCCAAGTATGATTAGATATCATATGTTAGGGGTATTTTAGTCATTATTTCGAAAATATTGGTAGGGTCAAAGTTCTGGCAAAATTTTGGAAGATTAGAGTTAAAATAGCGAAGCTCTAGCGAAATTCCGCCGACTAGTAAGGGTAGGGGCAAAATGGTAATTTTTACCTAAAATGCCTGTTATGATGTAAATCATTAATTAATATGATTTATATTTCGAAAATGATATTGGAGTAAGAGTTATGTTGAAATTTTGGAAAATTAAGGTCAAAGGAACGAAGTGCTGGCGAAATTCCGCCAATTAGGGGGTCAGGGGCAAAATAGTCATTTTGACTAAAAATGTCCGTCGTAATGCTAGATCCTTAACAAGTACATTGTTATGTTGATAGGTACGTTCGCGTACTGTAACACTAATCTAATGTTTAGGGTATGCATGTATGTGTTAGGTGTAGTGTATGTGGTAGCTTATGGCTCTGTGGTATGTCTATGTGCTGTTTATATGTTTACGTTTGCTATGGGCGATATATCTGCATGCTATTGGGCGATATATGTATACATGCTATTGGGCGATATATGTATGCATGCTCTTGGGCGATGAGTGCACATATGTTGTTGTTGATATGATTGTCTATAGTCCATATGATGTGTATGTAAATATGAGGTTAACCGTTACCTGAGGTCCGATTGCAATGGACCTCAGCTCTTAACAAAGCATCCGGATCGGGAGGACCAAGGATCGAGGAGAGAGGCAAGCAGCCCGAGTAGAAGACCCGGCTGAAGACTTCCTTTTTGTTGTTCCAGCGGAAGCCTTTCTTTTATTATATACTTTAGAACCACGCGGTTTCATCGCTCTGTTGCTCTACTCTGATGATTTTGAAATGATGTTTGATGAAAAAAAAAATTATACTGCTTTTGAAAAGTCGGGGTGTTACACTTTATGCTCAAATAAAACAGTATAGGGATGACAGATATTCATGACATAACAGCTGTAAACAATATAATGACAGTACATAAGCGTAAAGCAGTACGTAAGTCCCATAAAGTGCCTGTACTATTCACCAGTGCCACGATGATCGGTCGTGTCCTCGGCGCTAGGAAAACTCGACGGTATTACTACAACTATAACCCGTGTGAAATCAGTATGTATAATCGGTAACCACGAACGAGTCTCTAACCGTGAATGTATCTCGGTGACCCTAACGAGAATCTCTATCCGTGAATGTACCTATCACATATATGTATATGAGCAGCACTATATTAGTGTTACGAAGCGCGAACGTACGTTCGTTGACTCGACGTAGATGTTTCGGCGGAAAGCGTGCTTTCTCGACTTGGAAATACGGTTTGTCCGACAAGCGGACGTTGGGCGGCGTAACGGCAAAAATTAGGATTTCGACGTCCTATAAGAGTAATATCACTTCCATTAGTGATTTGACACAAAATCGGCATTTTAGGTAAAAATTACCATTTTGCCCCTATACCCCTAATTGGCGGAATTTCGCGGCAGACTTCGTTACTCTGACAAATTTTCTTCCCGAAATTTTGCCAGAACTTCGACGCCATTTTGATTTTCGAAAATAAAGACTAAAATAGCCCTCCCATATGATACCCAATCATACTTGAAAATTTAAAGGCTATTCTAAAATTACAACCCCTACTTTTGAAAGAGCTATAAAAGCTTCAACTTTTCAGGTACTCGATCCCCACTAAGTTTTTTACCTCGTTAGGCATTTTTCAATGAAATGAGGCCTAAAAACAATAGTAGGAATCTCATTCCCTACTCACTAAAACTATCTAACAATTCTACTAACTACCGAACTAAAACTAAAGACTGAAAGACTTACCCGTTGAAGACTTCTCCAGAATTTTTCCAGAGCTTCTCTCTCTTCTTTCTCCCTCTAAGATTCCGGCCAAAGGAAGGAGTCGAAATGGTGTGAAGATTATGAAGGGGAAGCATGCCTATTTATAGAATTTTGGAAGGACACAAATGGCATTTTCCAATTTGTTTACAACCTTGGAAATTCAAACTTAAATGGTGTTTATTCCTTGTCCATGGATCATCTTGGCCGAAATTTGGGAGTGATGTGGCTGAAATGGAGTGGTCCAAAAATGGTGACTTATGTTGCTTTATAGCCCGGTCTAATAAAATTTCCCCGATCGGTACCCGATTCGCATGATTTCGGAGAACTTTCAAAATTCTGGATTTACAACTTTGAATACATGTTCTCAGTTACTAGAAATGTCCAAGTTAACCTAAATTTTGATTCCATATAGGGCTCCAACAGTCCAGTTGAAGTTTTCTCGAGAAACGTGTCCGAACGTGTCCGGTGTCGAAACGTATTTCTGGAATCATCAACTTCTTCAGAAAAAATCATTGATTCCAAATATGTTCATATAAATTCAAACTCATTCCTAGATGTTGAGTTAGAATTTATTTCCTTCATATCCAAAAATGTGCCTATCTGCATTTTTCCCTATTTCGTCTTATTAGGAAAAGCACATTCGACGTCGGAATTAACTTTCGGAAGAGGTCACTTGAAGGTAAAAACTCACTGAGCAATATTTTACCCTGACTTTGGAATTCCTATTCCTAGATCTCTAGATAGGATCCGTTTCCTAATTTCTAAATTACTATTCACATTTTTTTTGCTTTAATTAATTATAATCTTAAAATAATACCACTTGCATATATTTATTTTTCATTTCATTTTCATTTTTTTTTCTTATTTTTTTATTTATTTTTTTTGATTAATTATTTAATTAATTATTTAATTAATTAAATAATTATTTTTACATAATTTTTTACATAATTTTCCTATTGGTCCATTATTGCATTTAGGCTTAAAAATACCTAAACTCAACTATTTTTCTCAAAAATTTCCAATTAATTAGTAAATATACTTTTACTAATTTTCAACCATTTTCTACTAATTTTTTAGCTTTACATAATTATTTCTGAATTTCCTTTGCTTATGCTTAAGTAATTAGCCAAATATTACTTAATTACTTAATTATCACAAGTTGATAATTTTCTTAATTAGAATACCCCTTGTCTCACAATTCTAGCTCTGACATTTTCATTTTCATGTCTTCTGCATTACTTTATAATTTACAAGGGTAATTTAGTCATTTCAATACTTTTTGAGCATTCTTAATCAATTCCTCCAAGTTCATAATTTATTAAATTACCGAAATTGGAGATAATATACTCTCATAATTTACTTGGTCATTTTACTGCCTTTTAAGATTTTTCATAATTTTTCTAAGTCATTACCCTTTCCAGGGGTATTTTGGTTCTTCTGACCCCATAGTTCTTTTTCCTAATTTTCCCTAAGAGATTTTTCCTTGGAAAATAAGCTAATTATTACTTAATATTTGATATATCATATTCATTTACTTTCTATAGGCATAATTTTACCAAATTATGATATAGATTTTTAGGGTATTACATTTCTTCCCCCCTTAAACAAAATTTCGTCCTCGAAATTTGCATTCTACCATCTAAACTTTGTACTAACTAACTCCGTCCTACTCGAATCTTGGACTACACGCGTCGGATCTTCACTTCATCCGTTAGCCGCCCTTCTTGGTGATCAGGAATTCACCTCGGTTTATCCATAAAGATATTATCATCTCGTACTTTGATATATAATGTTTCCCCGTGGTTCCCACACACCGCGGTTAACACTACAAATACCAAAATGGATACCAAAAATGTCCCCATGGTTCCCACACACCATGGCAACATAAGATATCTCCTACTTAATGACATGATCACGGTCGAATATAACTTAATCAATATGGAAATTGTTACGGAAGTCTAATCATGTTTGGAAATAAGGCTATCTAATAGCGATTGATTTGTCTTCAATGAATACTTGAATGATCTCCCAAAATGATTTCACGAAATGCGAACTATACATTCGCCCTTGAGGTGCTTTATTGACACCGGCTCCGAAGAATATATGATCATCACAATCACCAAAAGATTCTTACAATCTCTTGTGACTTGTACCAACTATGTAGAAATGTCACCAATCATATCCGATCTAGAAAATTTCTGCTCCGGCAATTCCGTTGAGCAACTTAAGTGTGGAGCAGTACGTATAATCGGTGACCCTAAGCGATGTCTCAATCCGTTATGTGTAATTGGTGACCCTAACAGAATCTCTATCCGAGTCGGTGCCCCTAGACGGAGCCTCCATCCGAGTCGGTGACCTTAACAGAGCCTCTATCCGCTTGTTACTTATTTTCTACGTCGCTACTAGTTTTGGTTCACCACTGGTGGTGTTCCGGGCGTAAGGCAATCTTGACAAGATGCAGGAATTAGATAATGGAGTAGATCATTGATCCTGGAAAGTGGGTATTTGTTTTCGAACAGTTGCCCTGTTCAACTTATAGTAGTTGATGCCACATCGAAAACTCGAGTCTTTCCTTCTATATAAATATTACTGGGAATCAAGCTGTTATTTCAGCTTTGACATGAAATTTGGTATGGTGATCTGGATATTGAACTTATGCGAGGCATCAATCAACAAAGAATTAATCTGTGCCTGAGTTGTCTTTGAATAAAGATTTGGTTCCCGCATCAGTTCTACCTCTGCTCAAGAGGATAATATATTCTCCTTGTCACCGCTCTTCATCACCGTTATTTAACATTATTGAGAATATTGTTGACACTATGAAGTGGTAGTAGGATTTATAGTATACCCGCAACTTGGTTCAAAACAAGCTTTACAAGCTAAAAGCTCACACCTAATGGTGTAGCTACTATTACATCGTAAGGAACTATATGTATGCATCCCAAAAGGATCCGTACAAGCATAAAAAGTAATGGATCGGTCTAGCACCCGAATGGGTTTACAACTAACATGAATTTGTACTAATTGATAGTATCTCAGACATTTCCTGAGGATTCGCCAGCCTCCATATTGGTTAGCGCAAAGATCCGTCCTGAGTTCTGTAGTCTTGTCTCAGCAGCCTTCTCAGGACAATTCCAGGTGATGTGTCCCGTCTTCTGACATTTGTAGCAAATTCGTTTTCCATCGCAGTTGACTCCTGGATGGTACTTCTTGCACTTTGGACAAGACTGAGATTCTGCCAGCCTGGGATTGTTTTGTTGCTCAGTTTGGACTGGCCTCTTGTTTCCACCTCGGTTGTCGCTCCAAGGCGCTTTCCTCTTCTGTGAGGAACCTCCGCGGTTAGATCCACCGCGATTTGCATTGTTACCTTCCTGACCTCGGGACTTGCGCAGTTCCTTCAAGTTGCGCTCCATCAGTCTGCAGGATCCTACGGCTTGGGCCATCCTAGAAAATTGGTGAGATACCAGCCTCGCTCTTATGTCGTACCTCAGCCCGTTCACCAATCGGTTCGCCTTCCAGCTCTCGTTCACATTGCTCTTCAGATACGAAGAGTATCGGGATAGGTTGGTGAAACGTGCGAAGTAATCGTCGAATGATTCTTCGTTTCCTTGCTGTATCTGCAGAAATTCCTCCTCCTTAATCACCTGTATCGAGGGAGGAAAGTATTGTTCGTTGAATTGCTCTAGGAACATCTCCCACGTAACAGGGCCTGGCAGGGTTGTGGAAACGCTCTTCCACCATCTGTGGGCATCGCCTTCTAACTTGTAGATTGCTAGCTGAGCCTTCCGATTTCCCGGGCACTCGATGACTTCGAAAATCTTCTCTAGACTTAGGAGCCAATCCTCAGCTAATTCACCCTTTCCCCGGAAACCGAGTGGCTTAAGCTTGCAGAACTGGTTAACCCAGTTTTCAGTGGTTCTTTCTCTTCTTCCCTGTCGTGGAGGCGATTGAGATCGATCAGATTCATTTTCTTCTTCATTGTGTTCATCGTTCTCATTTTCCTCTTCATCATCCTCTTCATTCTCTTCTTCTTCTTCTTCTTCGTTTTGACGTGCTTCTAGCTGTCTCTGAGCTTCTTCATCTTGTTGACGTTGTCTAGCTACCAGCGCATCTATGATAGCTCTCTGTTCTTCGAGAGTTCTTCTTAGCTCTTGCACTTCGTTCTCGTCTGGTTGATTCGGTATATTGTTTTGTTCGGGAATTGCTCTTATTTGAGGCTGTCTGCCTCTTCCTCTACCTCGGCCTCGGCCTCTGCCTCTGCCTCGGCCTCTGGGAACTCCAGCTCCTCTTAAGATCGCCATGTCTGGTTCTTTTCACCTTCATGAGGGAAAACGTTAGATGAGGAGTACAACGACGATCATATCAAGATTTCTATCGCACTTCATATTTCTACTACTAACGAATAGACACCCGCAACATGTCCCTTGTTAAGAGTTTCGTTGGTTCGTTCTTCTCAGAAACGGGTACGGAAATACGTATCGGAAGTTCTGATACATGAGTCAAATACTGCATGTACGTAAGTCCCCAGGACAAGGAAGGGAGCTAGCATGAAGATCAGATGGGGACGCTTTAGTTTTGTTATACTTACGTTAAATGTAAACACTCGGAGGAATGTACGGCCTCATGAACAGCCAGATACACTATTGTCAATATTATTCAGTTACTTTTTATTATGAAAAAAATTTGTCGCTCAAAACTCGATCAAAACGCTATAAAACGATTGTGAAAACCGGGGTGTTACATTTGGTATCGAGTGGCGCAATGCAAGCGTAGTGGGCCCATAACCCACAGGTCCCGTGATCGAAACCCGGCTCGATACCAAAATGTAACACCCTAGTTTTCACAATTTTGTTTTTATAGCGTTTTGAACAGAGTTTTGAGCGACAAATTTTTTTTCATAATAAAGAGTAACTGAATAACATTGACAATAGTGTATCTGGCTGTTCATGAGGCCGTACATTCCTGCGAGTGTTTACATTTAACGTAAGTATAACAAAACTAAAGCGTCCCCATCTGATCTTCATGCTAGCTCCCTTCCTTGTCCTCGATCTACGTGGCCAGCTTGCTTATCTCCTCGGCCCTCGGTCCTCTGGACCTCGAAGCTATAGCCGAGATCCAATTTAGCGCATTGGATCTCGAAAACGTTAACCTCATGCTTATAAACAGTATATGTACAGCAGGTATTTCCAATTTCACAGCATTGATCAAGCCGGTACATGATCATTTAATAACAACATAAAAACTGTAATAGTGATCTAAGTACGATACCTTAATCACTGTGCGCCTAAGTACGGTTCCATAGACATAGTGCATCCATGTACGATTCCATAGACACGATGTATCTAAGTACGGTTCCATAGACACGGTGTATCTAAGTACGGTTCCATAGACACGGAGTATCTAAGTACGATTCCTTAGACACGGAGTAAATAGCACCGAACAGAATGGCCAGGTAAGTGTGTATCATGGGGGCCTCACCGACTTTACGGTGACTAATTGGCACACCCACATAGACTAGCATTGCCTTCGGCACCAAACCATTCACATAACATATTATCACATATAATCATTCAATAATCATCAGATTAGTGTTACAGTACGCGAACGTACCTTCGTTGACGACGTTAGGTACTTCTGGCGGAAAACGTACTTTTACGGAAAAACGTGAAACAGCGGCACGTCGGGCAGCGTAACGGCAGCAGATCAGAGTTTCTGAAGTCCTATTAGAATAATATCACTTTCATTAGTGATTTGACTCAATAACTGGCATTTTAGGTAAAAATTACTATTTTGCCCCTATACCCCTAATTGGCGGAATTTCGCCAGCACTTCGTTACTCTGACTAATTTTCTTCCCAAAATTTTGCCAGAACTTCGACGCCATTTCGATTTTCGAAAATAAAGACTAAAATAGCCCTCCCATATGATATCCAATCATACTTGAAAATTTAAAGGCTATTCTAGCATTACAACCCCTACTTTTGAAAGAACTACAAAAGCTTCAACTTTTCAGGTACTCGATCCCTACCAAGTTTTTTACCTCGTCAGGCATTTTTCAATGCAATGAGGTCTAAACACAATAGTAGGAATCTCATTCCCTACTTACTAAAACTATCTACGGAACTAAAGACTAGTACTTAAAAACTAAGGACCGAAGGACTTACCCATTGAAGACTTCTGCACAATTTTGCCCAGAGCTTCTCTCTCTAAAAACCTCTCTCTAGATTCGGCTAGGAGGCTCCAAATGGTGTGAGATTTCAAGAGAACCTTAGGCCTATTTATAGAAAAACTTAGGGATATGTTGGGAATTTTTCAAGTTGTTCTAAACCATAGAAAATCAAAGCAAATGGTGTTTATTTCTTGGCCATGCAAGCACTTGGTCGACATACATGGTGATGTGGCAGCCCATGATGGGTTCAAAGTGTAATGACTTATGTTGCTTTATGGCCCTGGTCGATAGAATTTCCCGATCGGTACCGATTCGCGTGATTTCGGAGAAATCTCAAACTTCAATTCATAACTTTGAAGATCTTCTCTCCTCATCAATAATATCTAATTTAACTTAGATTTTGGTCTCTTACAGGGTTTCAATAGTCCAGTTGAAGTTTTCTCGAAAACGTGTCCGAACGTGTCCTAAGCTCGAAACACATTTCCGAAACATCATCTTCTTGAGAAAATTCACCGATTCCAAATATGTCTAGATAAATTCAAACTCATTCCTAGATGTTGAGTTAGAATTTATTTTCTTCATATCCAAAAATATGCCTATCTGCATTTTTCCCTATTTCGTCTTATTAGGAAAATGCACTAACTACTCTAATTAACTTTCGGAAGAGGTCACTTGAAGGTAAAAACTCACTGATCATTATTTTACTTTGACTTTGGAATTCCCATTCCTAGATCTCTAGATAGGATCCGTTTCCTAATTTCTAAATTACTATTCATCATTTTTTACTTTAATTAATTATATTATATTATATTTGCAAGTTGCATAAATTCTTATATATATATATTTATATATATTTTTTTTCTTTTTTTTTCCTTTTTTTTTCCTGCCCATTTTTTTTATTTTCGTTTTTTTATATATAATTAATTATTTAATTAATTATTTAATTAATTAAATAATTATTTTTACATAATTTTTTACAAAATTTTCCTATTGGTCTATTCTTGCATTTAGGCTTAAAAATACCTAAACTCAACTATTTTTCTCAAAATTTCCAATTAATTAGTAAATATACTTTTACTAATTTTCAACCATTTTCCACTAATTTTTGAGCTTTACATAATTATCTCTGAATTTCCTTTGCTTAAGCTTAAGTAATTAGCCCAATATTACTTAATTACTTAATTATCACAAGTTGATAATTTTCTTAATTATAATGCCACATTACCTCATAACTTTTGCCCTGACATTTTTTTGTTTTCATGTCTTCTGCATTATATTATAATTTACAAGGGTATTTTAGTCATTTTAATGCTTTTTGAGCATTCTTATTCAATTTCTCCAAGTTTGTAATTTATTAAATTACCGCAATTAGAGATAATATACTCTCTCAATTTTATAACTATTTCCTTGCCTTTTAGGATTTTTCACAATTTTTCCTAAGTTATTTATGTCCCTTAGGGGCATTTTCGTCATTTTGACACTTTGGCCCTTAAATTCTCTAATTTCCAAGATATTCTTCTTTAGAAAATAAAATAATTATAACCTAATATTTGATATCCCATATTCACCTAGTTTCTATAGGTTTAACTTCACCAAATTATGATATAGATTTTTAGGGTATTACATTTCTTCCCCCTTAAACAAAATTTCGTCCTCGAAATTTGTACTCTACCTTCTAAACTCCATACCATCTTAAACTTCATCCTACCCGGTTTTTGGACTATACGCGTTGGATCTTCACTTTGATTGCCAGCTGCTCCTCCTGGTGATTGAGAACTCGTTATAGCTTGATTATAAAGTTTTTATCATGTTTTAAGTTGATATATAGTGTTTCCGTGGTGTCACAACACTACGTACTTTATATATATTGCTTCCGTGGCGCCCATAACACCGTGTACTTTAGTGTTTTAGCGTTTCCGTGGCGCCCATAACACCGCGTACATAAGTGTTTCCGTGGCACCCATAATACCGCGTACTACACATTCATAATGTCGTATTTCGATATACTGTATCCCTGTGGTTCCCATACACCACGGCAATACCATATATCTCATACTCATGGATATCATGTCGTACTTCGATATATTATGTTCCCATGGTTCCCATACACCGTGGCAACATAAGATACCTAATACTCAATAATACAATCGTGGTCTGTTTTATAATCACTAAGAAACATGACAATTATTATCTCTAGGTCATGTGTAGATTAGTTTTTACTTGAGAGGCTTGAGAGTGGCAAGTCATCATATTGTCATGCTGCAGCTAGACATATCCCGATCCTTATCTATTGGTACCATTATAAAATCTACTCGGATTTGGGATCACCAATTTATTGGTGATGTGACCAACTTCTTCCTCACTCCGTGAAAGCTTGTCTCACAGTCTTTGTTCAACGTTAATTTGGTGACCTACTTGTGAATTTGTAAGTTATGAACATTCTTTATGAATCTGCGGTACTATCCTGGTAGATCCAAAAACTACATATCTATGACACGATCGCGGTCGGAAGGAAATAACCAAGAATCAAGAAACATGTCACGGAGGTTTAATCAAATTTGGTGGTAATACTATCCAAAATCTCGATTGATCTTTCGTAACACGGACTGCAAGTTCGCATTTGAAGTGTTCTACTGACACTGACCACCAAGGATATTCGTAGAAACATAGGATTATTGAATTTTTTTGAAGAATAGCATTAAGAAGAAATAGTCACCAAAGGTTCTACGCAAACACGTATATATTAAACATAGGCTTAAGATGTTTATAGTCATCTGTGCGTCTACTTGTTCCCCATGCGTTAAATAATTAATCAAATAATAATAATAATAAATAAATAAAAAACACAAAAAAAAAGGGCAGAAAAAAAAGAAAAGAAAAAAAAATGAAAATGAAATGAAAAATAAATATATGCAAGTGGTATTATTTTAATATTATAATTGATTAAAGCAAAAAAATGTGAATAGTAATTTAGAAATTAGGAAACGGATCCTATCTAGAGATCTAGGAATAGGAATTCCAAAGTCAGGGTAAAATATTGCTCAGTGAGTTTTTACCTTCAAGTGACCTCTTCCGGAAGTTAATTCCGACGTCGATTGTGCTTTTCCTAATAAAACAAAATAGGGAAAAATGTTGATATGCAAATTTTTAGATATGAAGAAAATAAATTCTAACTCAACATTTAGGAATGAGTTTGAATTTATTTTGACATATTTGGAATCAGTGAATTTTTCTGAAGAAGTTGATAATTTCAGAAATGCGTTCTAAAATCGGACGCGTGCGGACACGTTTTTCGAGAAAACTTCAACTGGACTGTTGGAGCCCTATATGGGATCAAAATTTAGGTTAACTTGGACATTTCTAGTAAGTGAGAACATGTCTTCAAAGTTGTAAATCCAGAATTTTGAGATTTCTCCGAAATCACGCGAATCGGACACCGATCGGGAAAATTCTATTGGTATCGGCAAAAAGCAAAAAATGGCATGGTGACTCATGGGAGGGAGCTGCACGTTTTGGAGGTTTTCCATGGCCAAGAATCATCCAACAAAACCATAATTTTCCATGGTTTATATTCAAAGAGAAGGAGTTGTGAAATTACCAAAATACCCTTGAGTTTTTCTATAAATAGGCATGTAGTGCTCTTGCATTTCTCACATCCATTTCTCCTTGCCTTGGCCGAATTCCTATAGGGAGAAAGTAGAGAGAGAAGCTCTGGAAAAATTTTGCAGAAGTCTTCAACGGGTAAGTCCTTCGGTCCTTAGTCTTTAGTTTTTAGTTCGGTAGTTAGTAGAATTGTTAGATAGTTATAGTAAGTAGGGAATGAGATTCCTACTATTGTTTTTAGGCCTCATTGCATTGAAAAATGCCTGACGAGGTAAAAAACTTGGTAGGGATCGAGTACCTGAAAAGTTGAAGCTTTTGTAGCTCTTTCAAAAGTAGGGGTTATAATGCTAGAATAGCCTTTAAATTTTCAAGTATGATTGGATATCATATGGGAGGGCTATTTTAGTCTTTATTTTTGAAAATCAAGATGGCGTCAAAGTTCTGGCAAAATTTTGGGAAGAAAATTAGTCGGAGTAACGAAGTGCTGGCGAAATTCCGCCAATTAGGGGTATAGGGGCAAAATGGTAATTTTTACCTAAAATGCCAGTTATTGTGTCAAATCACTAATGGAAGTGATATTACTCTTATAGGACGTCAGAAATCCTAGTTTGCTGCCGTTACGCTGTCCAACGTGCCGCTATCGGACAAACCGCTGTTTTCCGTCAGAAAGTACAGTTTCCGCCCGAAACATCTACGTTCGTCAACGAAGGTACGTTCGCGTACTGTAACACTAATCTAGTGCTGCTCATATACATATATGTGATAGGTACATTCACGGATAGAGATTATGTTAGGGGTCACCGAGATACATTCACGGTTAGAGACTCTGTTCAGGGTTACCGATTATACATACAGTTTCACACGGGTTATAGTTGTAGTAATACCGTCAGAGTTTTCCTAGTGCTGAGGACACGACCGATCATCGTGGCCTTTGGTGAATAGTACGAGGCACTTTATGGGACTTACGTCTTGCTTTATGCTTATGTCTTGTCATTATATTGATCATTGTTTGTTATTGTATGAATATACATTGTCTATATACTGTTTTATTTGAGCATAAGGTTAACCGTTACCTGGGGTTCGATGCATGGACTCCAGCTCTTAACGTAGCGTCAAGTTTAGGATGACCACGGATCGGAGATCGAGGCAAGCTGCACGAGTAGGCTCATGGTTGGAGGGCATGTAGCACGAGTGAGATCTTAGACGGAGATGTCACTTTATCGTTTTCCGTAATTACCTATGAGAACAATAGGATGTTGTATCAATACTCTGTTACACTATGGTTCATGTTTTGTTATGATCAGTTACTCTTTCGCTCCATTGCTCTACTCTGATTGAAAAAAAAAATCCGATTTAGAAAATGGGATGTTACACTTTATGGTATCAGAGCTAGTATATGCAGATGGCAAATTCGATTCATGATCGGGGGTTCTCACAGTGTGATCTGTGGCGAAGCATTGGCTCTTACCCCGACATGGCCTGCCGGCTAGCCACCGGATTGGTTGCATGCGTCGTGAGGCGGTGCGTAAAACTAGCGAGCTGAGGTACGATTTGTTGCCACGGCCTAGATGGCCAGTGAGACATTTTTGATACCAT
The DNA here is from genome assembly GCA_025563575.1 of Acacia pycnantha. NCBI lineage: Eukaryota > Viridiplantae > Streptophyta > Magnoliopsida > Fabales > Fabaceae > Acacia > Acacia pycnantha. Next base: position 376,122 of record JAMWYP010000023.1, on the reverse strand, counting down.
AAAGTGTAACATCCCATTTTCTAAAGCGGAATTTTTTTTTTTTTCAATCAGAGTAGAGCAATGGAGCGAAAGAGTAACTGATCATAACAAAACATGAACCATAGTGTAACATAGTATTGATACAGCATCCTATTGTTCTCCTAGGTAAATACGGAAAACAATAAAGTGACATCTCCGTCTAAGAGCTCACTCGTGCTACATGCCCTCCAACCATGAGCCTACTCGTGCAGCTTGCCTCGATCTCCGATCCGTGGTCATCTGAACTTGACGCTACGTTAAGAAGTCGGAGTCCATGCATCGAACCCTTTGTAACGATTAACCTTATGCTCAAATAAAACAAGATATAGACAAATGTACATTCATACAATAACAGCAATGATCAATATAATGACAGTACATAAGCGTAAAGCAGTATGTAAGCCCCATAAAGTGCACGCACTATTCACCGGTGCCACGATGTACGGTCATGTCCTCGGCGCTAGGAAAACTCGGCAGGTATTACTACAACTATAACCCGTGTGAAACCCCATGTATAATCGGTAACCCCGACAAGAGTCTCTAGCGTGAATGTATCTCGGAATGACCCCTAAATGAATCTCTATCCGTGAATGTACCTATCACATATATGTATATGAGCAGCACTAGATTAGTGTTACAGTACGCGAACGTACATTCGTTGACGACGTTAGGTACTTCTGGCGGAAAACGTACTTTTACGGGAAAACGTGAAACGCAATGCACGTCGGCAAACATAACGCAGCAGATCGAGTTTCGATGTCCTATAAGAGTAATATCACTTTCATTAGTGATTTGACATCATAACTGGCATTTTAGGTAAAAATTACCATTTTGCCCTTCTACCCCTAATCGGCGGAATTTCGCCAGCACTTCGTTACTCTGACTACATTTCTTCCCAAAATTTCGCCAGAACTTCGACGCCATTTTGATTTTTTTCAAAAATAAAGACTAAAATAGCCCTCCCATATGATATCCAATCATACTTCAAAAATTAAAGGCTATTCTAGCATTACAACACCTACTTGTGAAAGAGCTATAAAAGCTTCAACTTTTCAGGTACTCGATCCCTACCAAGTTTTTTACCTCGTCAGGCATTTTTTCAATGCAATGAGGCCTAAAAACAATAGTAGGAATCTCATTCCCTACTTACTAAAACTATCTAACAATTCTACTAACTACCGAACTAAAACTAAAGACCGAAAGACTTACCCGTTGAAGACTTCTTCAGAATTTTTCCAGAGCTTCTCTCTCTAGAATCCTCTCTCTAGATTCGGCCTTAGCTCTCAAAATGGATGTGAGAAATGCAAGAGCACTACATGCCTATTTATAGAAAAACTCAAGGGTATTTTGGTAATTTCACAACTCCTTCTCTTTGAATATAAACCATGGAAAATTATGGTTTTGTTGGATGATTCTTGGCCATGGAAAGCCTCCAAAACGTGCAGCTCCCTCCCATGAGTCACTATGCCATTTTTTGCTTTTTGCCCGTACCGATAGAATTTTCCCGATCGGTGTCCGATTCGCGTGATTTCAGAGAAATCTCAAACTTCTGAATTCATAACTTTGAAGATCTTCTCTTCCTCATCAGTAATATCTAATTTAACTTAGATAAACGTGTCCGAACGTGTCCGGTTTCAGAACGCATTTCTGGAATCATCAACTTCTTCAGAAAAATTCACTGATTCCAAATATGTTCAGATAAATTCAAAATCATCCCTAGATGTTGAGTTAGAATTTATTTTCTTCAAATCCAAAAATATGCCTATATGCATTTTTCCCTATTTTGTTTTATTAGGAAAATGCACAAACGACTTCAGAATTTACTTCCGCAAGAGTCTAATGGAAGATAAAATTCCACTGATCAATATTCTACCCTGACTTTAAAAATCCCATTCCTAGATCTCCAGATAGGATCCGTTTCCTAATTTCTAAATTACTATTCATCATTTTTACTTTAATTAATTATATTATTAAAATATTTGCAAGTTGCACAAATTATTTTTCATTTCTTTTTCATTCATTTTTGTTTTCTTTTTTTTTCTGCCCTTTTTTTTTATTTCGTTTTTTTATTATTATTTGATTAAAGTGTAACATCCCATTTTCTAAAGCGGAATTTTTTTTTTTTTCAATCAGAGTAGAGCAATGGAGCGAAAGAGTAACTGATCATAACAAAACATGAACCATAGTGTAACATAGTATTGATACAACATCCTATTGTTCTCCTAGGTAAATACGGAAAACAATAAAGTGACATCTCCGTCTAAGAGCTCACTCGTGCTACATGCCCTCCAACCATGAGCCTACTCGTGCAGCTTGCCTCGATCTCCGATCCGTGGTCATCCTGAACTTGACGCTACGTTAAGAGCTGGAGTCCATGCATCGAACACCAGGTAACGGTTAACCTTATGCTCAAATAAAACAGTATATAGACAACAGACATTCATACAATAACAGCAATGATCAATATAATGACAGTACATAAACGTAAAGCAGTATGTAAGCCCCATAAAGTGCCTGCACTATTCACCAGTGCCACGATGTACGGTCGTGTCCTCAGCGCTAGGAAAACTCTAATGGTATTAATATCTCTATAACCCGTGTGAAACTGTATGTATAATCGGTAACCACCGAACGAGTCTCTAACCGTGAATGTATCTCGGTGACCCCTAACAGAATATCTATCCGTGAATGTACCTATCACATATATGTATATGAGCAGCACTAGATTAGTGTTACAGTACGCGAACGTACCTTCGTTGACGACGTTAGGTACTTCTGGTGGAAACACGTACTTTTACGGGAAAACGTGAAACAGCGGCACGTCTGCAGCGTAACGGCAGCAGATCAGAGTTTCTGATGTCCTATAAGAGTAATATCACTTTCATTAGTGATTTGACACAATAACAGGCATTTTAGGTAAAAATTACCATTTTGCCCTTCTACCCCTAATTGGCGGAATTTCGCCAGCACTTCGTTACTCTGACAAATTTTCTTCCCGAAATTTTGCCAGAACTTCGACGCCATTTTGATTTTTGAAAATAAAAACTAAAATAGCCCTCCCATATGATACCCAATCATACTTGAAAATTTAAGGGCTATCTAGCATTACAACCCCTACTCTTGAAAGAGCTATAAAAGCTTCAACTTTTCAGGTACTCGATCCCCACTAAGTTTTTTACCTCGTCAGGCATTTTTCAATGCAATGAGGCCTAAAAACAATAGTAGGAATCTCATTCCCTACTTACTAAAACTATCTAACAATTCTACTAACTACCGAACTAAAACTTGAACTTAAAAGCTAAAGGCCGAAAGACTTACCCGTTGAAGACTTTCTTCACAATTTTTCCAGAGCTTCTCTCTCTTCTTTCACCCTCTAGGATTTCGGCCTTAGCTCTCAAAATGGATGTGAGAAATGCAAGAGCACTACATGCCTATTTATAGAAAAACTCAAGGGTATTTTGGTAATTTCACAACTCCTTCTCTTTGAATATAAACCGTGGAAAATTATGGTTTTGTTGGATGATTCTTGGCCATGGAAAACCTCCAAAACGTGCAGCTCCCTCCCATGAGTCACCATGCCATTTTTTGCTTTTTGCCCGTACCGATAGAATTTTCCCGATCGGTGTATGATTCACGTGATTTCGGAGAAATCTCAAACTTCTGAATTCATAACTCTGAAGATCTTCTCTTCCTCATCAATAATATCTAATTTAACTTAGATTTTGGTCTCTTACGGGGTTCCAACAAATCCGATTGAAGTTTTCTCAAAAAACGTGTTCGAACGCGTCCGGTTTCAGAACGCATTTTTGAAATCATCAACTTCTTCAGAAAAATTCACTGATTCCAAATATGTTCAGATAAATTCAAACTCATTCCTAAATGTTGAGTTTGAATTTATTTTCTTCATATCCAAAAATGTGCCTATCTGCATTTTTCCCTATTTTGTTTTATTAGGAAAATGCACAAACGGCTTCAGAATTTACTTCCGTAAGAGTCTAACGGAAGATAAAATCTCATTGATCAATATTCTACCCTGACTTTGGAAATCTCATTCCTAGATCTCTAGATAGGATCCATTTCCTAATTTTAAAATTACTATTCATCATTTTTACTTTAATTAATTATATTGTTAAAATATTTGCAAGTTGCAAAAATTATTTTTCATTTCATTTTCATTTTTTTTTTCATTTTTTTTTCTGCCCCTTTTTTTTTATTTCGTTTTTTTTAATTATTTAATTAATTAAATAATTATTTTTACATAATTTTTACAAAATTTTCCTATTGGTCTATTCTTGCATTTAGGCTTAAAAATACCTAAACTCATCCATTTTTCTTCAAAATTTCCAATTAATTAGTAAACATGTTTTTACTAATTTTAAAACAAAAACCACTAATTTTAGGGTTTTACATAATTACTTGTGAATTTCCTTTACTTATGCTTAAGTAATTAGCTCAATATTACTTAATTACTCTTTTATCACTTGTTGATAATTTTCTTAATTACAATGCCTCATTTCCTTCATACTCTTACATTAACATTTTTGTTTCCATGTCTTCTGCATTCTTTTAGAATTTACAAGGGTATTATGGTCATTTCACTTCTTTTTGAGTATTTTCCAACAATTTCTCCAAGTTCATAATTTATCAAATTACAATAATTAGAGATAGCATATTCTCTCAATCTAGTTGATCATTTTACTGCCTTTTGGTATTTTCCACAATTTTTCTAAGTCATTTACCCTTTCCAGGGGTATTTTGGTCATTTTGACCCCATAGTTCTTTTTCCTAATTTTCCCTAAGAGATCTTCCCTTGGAAAATAAGCTAATTATTACTTAATATTTGATATCTCATATTCACCTATTTTTGATAGGTATAATTTTACTAAATTATAATACAGATTTTTAGGGTATTACATTTCTTCCCCCCTTAAACAAAATTTCGTCCTCGAAATTTGCATTCTACCATCTAAACTTTGTACTAACTAACTCCGTCCTACTTGTATTTTGGACTATACGCGTTGGATCTTCACTTCGTCTGTCCGCCGCTCTTCTTGGTGATCAGGAATTCGCCTTGGTTTGTCCATAAAGATCTTATCATTTCGTACTTTGATATATAATGTTTCCCCGTGGTTCCCACACACCGCGGTTAACACTACAGATACCAAAATGGATACCAAAAATGTCCCCATGGTTCTCATACACCATGATAACATAAGATATCTCCTACTTAATGACATGATCACGGTCGAATATAACTTAAGAAATATGGAAGTCTAATCATGTTTGGAAATAAGGCTAACTGGTTTGTTTCCAATGAATACTTGGATGTTCTCCCGAAATGATCTCACGATGATCTCCTTAAATGATCTCACGAAATGCGAACTATACATTCGCCCTTGAGGTGCTTTATTGACACCGGCTTTGAAGAATATATGATCATTACAATCACCAAAAGATTCTTACGATCTCTTGTGACTTGTACCAACTATGTAGAAATGTGATCAATCATATCCGATCTAGAAAATTTCTGCTCCGGCAATTCCGTTGAGCAACTTAGATATAGAGTAGTATGTATAATCGGTGACCCTAGCGATGTCTCTATCCGTTATGTATAATTGGTGACCCTAACAGAATCTCTACCCAGAGTCGGTGACCTAGACAGAGCCTCCATCAGTCGGTAACCCTAAACGAGCCTCAATCCGCTTGCTACTTATGTTCCATACTGCAGCTGCTAGTTTTGGTTCACCTGGTGGTGTCCGGGCGTAAGGCAATCTTGACAAGATGCAGGAATTAGATAATGGAGTGGATCATCGATCCTGGAAAGTGGGTATTTGTTTTCGAACAGTTGCCCTGTTCAACCTACAGTAGTTGATGCTACGTCGAAAAATCGAGTCTTTCCTTCTATATGAATAGTACTGGGAAGCAAGTTGCTATTTCAGCTTTGATATGAAATTTGGTACGGCGATCTGAATATTGAACTTATGCGAGGCATTAGTCAACAGAGAATTAATTTGTGACTGAGTTGTCTTTGAATAAAGATTTGGCTTCCGCATCAGTTCTACCTCTGCTTATGAGAATAATATATTCTCCTTGTCACCGCTCTTCATCACCGTTCATTTAACATTATTGAGAATATCGTTGACACTATGAAGTGGTAGTACGATTTATATTATACCCATAACTTGATTCAAAACAAGCTTTACAAGCTAAAAGCTCACACCTAATGGTGTAGCTACTTCATATGTATGCATTCCAAAAGGATCCGTACAAGCATCAAAAGTAATTGATCGGTCTAGCACCCGAATTGGTTTACAACTAACATAAACTTTTACTAATTGATAGTGTCTCGATCCATTCCTGAGGGTTCGCCAGCCTCCATATTGGTTAGCGCAAAGATCCGTCCCGAGTTCTGTAGTCTTGTCTCAGCAGCCTTCTCAAGACAATTCCAAGTGATGTGTCCCGGCTTCTGACATTTGTAGCAGATTCGTTTCCCATCGCAGTTGACTCCTGGATGGTACTTCTTGCACTTTGGACAAGACTGAGATTCTGCCATCCTGGGATACAGGAGTCAACTGCGATGGAAAACGAATTTGCTACAAATGTCAGAAGACGGGACACATCACCTGTAATTGTCCTGAGAAGGCTGCTGAGACAAGACTACAGAACTCAAGACGGATCTTTGCGCTAACCAATACGGAGGCTGGCGAACCCTCAGGAATGGATCGAGACACTATCAATTAGTAAAAGTTTATGTTAGTTGTAAACCAATTCGGGTGCTAGACCGATTAGTTACTTTTGATGCTTGTACGGATCCTTTGGGATGCATACATATGTAGTAGCTACACCATTAGGTGTGAGCTTTTAGCTTGTAAAGCTTGTTTTGAATCAAGTTATGGGTATAATATAAATCATACTACCACTTCATAGTGTCAACGATATTCTCAATAATGTTAAATGAACGGTGATGAAGAGCGGTGACAAAGAGAATATATTATTCTCATAAGCAGAGGTAGAACTAATACGGAAACCAAACCTTTATTCAAAGACAACTCAGTCACAAATTGATTCTCTGTTGACTGATGCCTCACATAAGTTCAATATTCAGATCGCCGTACCAAATTTCATGTCAAAGCTGAAATAACAGCTTGATTCCCAGTACTATTCATATAGAAGGAAAGTCCCGAGTTTTCGATGTGGCATCAACTACTATAAGTTGAACAGGGCAACTGTTCGAAAACAAATACCCACTTTCCAGGATCAATGATCTACTCCATTATCTAATTCCTGCATCTTGTCAAGATTGCCTTACGCTCGGAACACCACCAGTGGTGAACCAAAACTAGTAGTGATATAGAAAAAAAAAGTAGCAGGCGGATTGAGGCTCTGTTTAGGGTCACCGACTCGGATGGAGGCTCCGTCTAGAGGCACCGACTCTGGATAGAGATGTTAGGGTCACCAATTATACGTAACGGATAGAGACATCGCTTAGGGTCACCGAGTATACATCTTGCTCCACACTTAAGTTGCTCAGCGGAATTGCCGGAGTAAATTTTCTAGATCGGATATGATTGGTCACATTTCTACATAGTTGGTACAAGTCACAAGAGATTGTAAGAATCTTTTGGTGATTGTGATGATCATATATTCTTCGAAGCCGGTGTCAATAAAGCACCTCAAGGGCGAATGTATAGTTCGCATTTCGTGAGATCATTTCGGGAGATCATTCAAGTATTCATTGAAGACAAACAAATCGCTATTAGATAGCCTTATTTCCAAACATGATTAGACTTCCGTAACAATTTCCATATTTCTTAAGTTATATTCGACCGTGATCATGTCATTAAGTAGGAGATATCTTATGTTGCCATGGTGTGTGGGAACCATGGGGACATTTTTGGTATCCATTTTGGTATTTGTAGTGTTAATCGCGGTGTGTGGGAACCACGGGGAAACATTATATATCAAAGTACGAGATGATAAGATCTTTATGGATAAACCGAGGCGAATTCTGATCACCAAGAAGGGCGGCTAACGGATGAAGTGAAGATCAGCGCATGTAGTCCAAGATTCGAGTAGGACGGAGTTAGTTAGTACAAAGTTTAGATGGTAGAATGCAAATTTCGAGGACGAAATTTTGTTTAAGGGGGGAAGAAATGTAATACCCTAAAAACCTGTATCATAATTGGGTAAATTTATACCTATAAAAAGTAGGTGAATATGAGGTGTCAAACACTGGGTTATGATTATCTTACTTTCTAAGGAAAAATCTCTAGGAAATTAGAGTTTAAGGGCCAAAGTGCCAAAATGATGAAAATGCCCCTATGGGTCATAAATAACTTAGAAAAATTATGAAAAATCTTAAAAGGCAGTAAAATGACCAAGTAAATTATGAGAGTATATTATCTCTAATGTTGGTAATTTAATAAATTATGAACTTTGAGGAATTGAATATGAATACTCAAAAAGTATTGAAATGACTAAATTACCCTTGTAAATTATAAAGTAATGCAGAAGACATGAAAATGAAAGTGTCAGAGCTAGAATTGTGAGACAAGGGGGTATTCTAATTAAGAAAATTATCAACTTGTGATAATTAAGTAATTAAGTAATATTGGGCTAATTACTTAAGCATAAGCAAAGGAAATTCAGAGATAATTATGTAAAGCTAAAAAAAAATTAGTAGAAAATGGTTGAAAATTAGTAAAAGTATATTTACTAATTAATTGGAAATTTTTGAGAAAAATAGTTGGGGTTAGGTATTTTTAAGCCTAAATGCAAGAATGGACCAATAGGAAAATTTTGAAAAAAATTATGTAAAAAAAATTATTTAATTAATTAAATAATTAATCAAATAAAAAAAATAAAAAAATAAAAAATTTATTAAATAAAGATGGGCCAGCCGAAATTGCCCAAAGAAAAAGAAAAAAATAATAATATATATATATGTATAAAAGAATTGTTGCAAGTTGCAATTATAGTATAATATAATTAATTCAAGTGAAAAAAATGTGAATAGTAATTTAGAAATTAGGAAATGGATCCTATCTAGAGATCTAGGAATGGGATTTCCAAAGTCAAGGAAAAATATTGATCAGTGAGTTATTATCTTCCGTTAGATTCTCCCGGAAGAAAATTCTGAAGTCGTTTGTGCATTTCCTAATAAAACAAAATAGGGAAAAATGCATATAGGCATATTTTTGGATATAAAGAAAATAAATTCTAACTCAACATCTAGGAATGAGTTTGAATTTATTTTGACATATTTAGGAGTCAGTGAATTTTTCTGAAGAAGTTGATAATTTCAAAATGCCATTTGTGTCCTTCCAAAATTCTATAAATAGGCATGCTTCCCTTCATAATCTTCACACCATTTTCACTTCCTTTGGCCGAACCTAGAGGAGAAAGAAGAGAGAAAGCTCTGGGCAAATTTTGTGCGGAGTTCTTCAACGAGTAAGTCTTTCGGTCTTTAGTTTTAGTTCGGTAGTTAGTAGAATTGTTAGATAGTTTTAGTAAGTAGGGAATGAGATTCCTACTATTGTTTTTAGGCCTCATTGCATTGAAAAAATGCCTGACGAGGTAAAAAACTTGGTAGGGATCGAGTACCTGAAAAGTTGAAGCTTTTATAGCTCTTTCACAAGTAGGTGTTGTAATGCTAGAATAGCCTTTAAATTTTTCAAGTATGATTGGGTATCATATGGGAGGGCTATTTTGGTCTTTATTTTCGAAAATCAAAATGGCGTCGAAGTTCTGGCGAAATTTTGGGAAGAAAATTAGTCAGAGTAACGAAGTGCTGGCGAAATTCCGCCAAATAGGGGTATAGGGCAAAATGGTAATTTTTACCTAAAATGCCAATTATGATGTCAAATCACTAATGAAAGTGATATTACTCTTATAGGACATCAGAAACTCTCGAGGCACTTTATGGGACTTACGTCTTGCTTTACGCTTATGTATTGTCATTATATTGATCATAATTTGTTATGTCATGAATATCTGTCATCCTATCTTGTTTTATTTGAGCATAAGGTTAACTGTTACACGAGATCAATGCGTTAAATTGGATCTCATTGTATGCTCGAGGTCGAAGGACTAAGGATTGGAGATACGGGCAAGCTGCACGAGTAGGCTCATGGTTGGAGGGCACGTAGCATGAGTGAGCTCTTAGACGAAGATGTCGCTTTACCAATTTCCGTATTTATCTATGAGTACAATAGGATGCTGTATCAATACCATTGTACACTCTGGTTATTATTTGAATGGGAATCAGATACTCTTACGCTCCAATGCTCTACTCTGATTTTTTTAAAAAAAAAAATTGGCTCTGGAATTGGGATGTTACAAAACGCATGACTAGGATACCTTATGCTTCAGCAGTAGGTAGTCTCATGTATGCTATGCTTTGTACCAGACCAGATATATGCTATGCAGTGGGAGTAGTAAGCCGGTACCAATCTAATCCTGGAGAGGAACACTGGGTAGCGGTTAAACATATACTCAAGTACCTACGGAGAATGAGAGATTATATGTTGGTCTATTCTAGTGGGAGTCTTGAAACCATTGGTTATACGGACTCGAGTTTCCAATGAGATATTGACTCAAGTTAAGTCCACCTCGGGATATGTGTACACCCTTAATGGCGGTGCCATTTGTTGGAGAAGTGTAAAACAATCATGTGTGGCTGACTCTGCCACAGAGGCTGAGTTTAGCAAAGATAGCATCAGACGAGAACCTTGTTGACCCTTTTACTAAGAGTTTGCCTGAACATGTGTTCGAGAGGCATGTTTCATCTATGGGTCTTAGGAGGATTCCAGATTTGCTATAGCTTTAGGTAGTTGTTATTTTACTTTGTTATTTTGTGTTCTTTGAGCAAGACATTATGACATTGTATTTTTTTTCGGATGTTAATAAATGAGGTATGTTTTCATTTATTTCGCACACTATTTACAAACTCTAAGGTCCGGATCAATTGTGGAGTATATGATCATATGGATACATTCATAGAGGACATGGTCATAGGTTCTCACAATTGATAAATAGGTTCACAGCTATTAAATTAAGTTGGGCACTTTATTTAGGCTATAATATTTTATGAAATGGTTTTGTCCGAATCATTATAAAATATTGGTGTGAGTTAATACTTACATTGAATGGATCAATGAGAGATTTGATTAAGGTTGTTCTTTCTGTCATAAGGAATCAAATCTCCAGCTAACTATAGTCATGTAGTTGCTCTTAATCCTGAGTTTATTTTAAATAGGTAGTCGAATAGTTTTCATTCTTTGATTTACCAACGGGTGAGGTTTGATCTATATGACGGCCAATAACTCGGTATTTTGGGATTGAGACTATCTGGTTATCGGTGTTTATGAGATAAACAACATGGAATTTATAGGAAATGTCCCCTTGATATGTTTCGGTACTTGGATATTGAAGACACTGGCCGAGTGCATGTAATCCATTAGAGAAACTATCACAATCAAGGAATAAATAATTTATTAGGTTCTGAAAACTGGTCAATCAAATTATAGACATTCTATAAAGGGGCAATGCATATTCGTGTTCTAAGTGTCATTATTCTTGGAGTTCACGTTCGGGCTTTTAGTGGAATAGCACCGAACTAGATAATCTTCAGTAGACTATCATGAGCCTTGATAAATGACAAATGGTCGAACCCCAGGCTAGCTCGAGTTAAGGGATGGGGTATAATATCAGATGATGATAGCTTATGGGCTACATGGTCTTGGGTTTACGAACTCAAGTTTGTATCTTAAAGAGCAAGTGGGAGAATGTTGGGTTAATGTGCTCTTTAGTCACTTAAGCCCAATAAGGCTTAAGTGAGGCTACAGCCCAAGAACTCTATGGCCCATGTGGTTTGGGGTTAGGTCTTGGATGTAGTAGTATATAAACCCACTCTCACCTCTTTTGTGAGACACAGAAAAATCCTCATGCTCTCTAGACTACGGTATTTACCAAAGGTTTAGAGAGAGCAGGAGTTCATCAGAAACAAACCCTAGAGGCACTCATCCTCTATCCTGAAACATGTGAACCCTGTTTTTGCCTTGTTCCTGTGGGACACAAGATTCTTCATTCATTGGAGATTGAATTCTCTCATTTATCGCTTTGCTTTTGCCAAATATTAGGATTTAATCCTTATATGGCTGAGTTTCAAGCCCGTTGCTTCTCGATTCCTTCAGCAACGTTGTCAGCATACTAGAGTACGATGAAAAAAATGAAAGGCTAAATGAAGGTGATTGGTGACTTGGTAAGTAGCTGCTTTTAATTTCCTTTAAACCGGCGGTGGTGGTGGCCGTTGGCCGGCTACGGTGGTCGCCGGTGGTGGCCGTTGGCCGGCTGGGCGGTGGGTGTGGAGGGTTTTTTATTTTATTTTTTTATTTAAAACTAAGGGCAAAAGGGTAATTTCGCTCGAATTTGCATATCCCTCATAGGTCCTTTGTACCTCTCAGTCTTTTTACAAATTCGGAAGACTTCTGGGGGTTTTACAATTTCAAACGGTATTTATTTGGAATTTTCCCAATTTTTTATCTCATTATTAATCAAACCACTTTTAATTTTTTTTTTTTTTTTAATCATGGGCATCCTCTTTCAGGACTTAAATCACAGAGAGTTTTCACATCTTTGGACACATCTCTCTCTCTCTCTCTCCCCATCTCTCTCCCTTTTACATTAAAATTTATGACACGAAAATGGTCCCGCAAAGAACGATTTCAATTTTTTATTAAATAAATATATGTTAAATATAACATAAAGAAGTGAAATCGTTCTTTGCGTGAACGTCTTGTGTACAAATTTTGAATGTAGCATATTGATAAATACTTTTTTTAAAGTATAGCATTTAGGAAAAAAAAAAAATACTGTGTGCAGCATTGATAAAAAAAGCCAACATGTCATCTCTGAAACAAATCTTAGAGTTGGAAAGAGAAATATGTGTTTGTGTGTGTCCTAACATTACTCCCAGTGTATCATCTCAAAAAACTATTTGAAATTGATTCTTTTAGCTATCAAAATTTGTAATTTTTGTTTTGAAATTTCTACTATTATAATTTACTTATAATTTTTTTTATATAAATAATAAATGTTCCCAAAGTCATGAATACAAAATAATTTACCACCAAATATGCTTATCATGATGCTTCTTTCTATTACTTTTGGCCATGAAAGGAAGCGTCTTGCCAAATCTTAGTTATATTACATTCTTCAAAAAACATGAGAAGAATGAGGATAGAAAATGTCATTTTATCTTTTAAAATCATGTTCTGAGTTTTAAGCGGTAATAGTCTACAACCACCATTCTTTATTGGTTGACAAAGATCACTCCACTCCATTTTACAAGGTTGATTGTCCATGATGATTATCGCCATATGAACCTTTTAATAACTTTTTCGTTTTCATTGCAACAAGTGGGAGGAAGCATGCTTAGTGCTTTGCATTATGTAAACAGCACCGAAGATAACACTCATTTTGCCTCTCATCAAGAAAAATACTAATTTCCTCAAAATGATACATGTACTACAAAAAAGTACGGCTTTTTTTTTTTTTGAAAAAAAAAATATATATATTATAAGACAAGCCAAAGCTTGGATAAAAGAAGCTAGGGAAGAAGACCCTAAGCCTTAAGGGGCTGTTTGGCATGAGAGGAGGAGAGGGAAAGAAGTGGGTTTTTTTTTTCCCTCCTTTTAAGTTGGATTTAAAAAAAATTAGAGAACTGGGGTTATGATTTTTTTAATTAATGTTTTTAGTTTATATCTTACAGCTTCTCTCTATTAATATTTTATAACCCTGCTTCTTCAATTTGTTAAAATTATAACTCAAACAAAATTTCCCTCCCTCCCCTTCCCTTCGAATCTCCCTACCAAACAACCTCCTTTGTTGGTTCTGCGCCATATGTCCGTCTGAATCTGTTGAACCATTAGAGAGTTGTACATTGGAGAACGTCAATTTCTTGGGCATCTCAACCAATGTAATGTCATTTGTGAAGCGCGAATCAGTGAAGTTGTTGGGTTCACTCTTTTTATCAGTGATGGCACTCTAAGGAGACAAAGTATCATGGCTTTTAGTGCCTAAAATCTTTAGTTGTACCTATTGTCGTCTGACGTTCTAGAACTTGGTAGGTTGTTCAAGACAGGTCGGACGGTCCGTGTTACCGTCTCACTAGTCAGGATGGATGGTATGTTCGGTATATTAGTGCCGTTGAGAGCGCCAGTATGATTTTCAATTGGGTTTGGTTACCTAGCCCCTTGGTTGGTATGTCGTGTGGGTCTCCAGTATAACATGTGTGGAACAAGGTTGATTTGAAACTATCTTGTGGAAGGGGTAATCTGTGGGGAGCGTGAAGCTAGTTGCTCTTGTAAATTATTATTCTCACCATCCAAGTGTTGGAGTTGCTCTTGTTGCTACCTGACCAACCTAGCTTGAGCTGCGATCTACTGAGTTTGTTCTCGTATTAAAGTAGCCATTTCATCGAGGTGCCCCTGGAAATTGGTGTGTCAGTCATGGTAAACTATAAAAAATGAGATAATCCCTTTGCAATTTGTTGACAGTCCCCACGAATTGTGTCAATTGTTCATGCAATAATTCTCAAAAAAAAAAAAAAAATCTTAAATAACGTGCCAACAATGAAGCTAAAGAATGTTATAAAGTAAAGTAAAAGAGTATTGATTATGAATTTCATCTTGTATTGTTCATATACTTATAGTTTTATTTAGACATCCAAAGATGATAAATATTTCTAGTTGGGATATGCATTACTACCAAATTATGTGAAATCTTTATAGCATCATTATGGTTGAATGTTGTATATTAGTGGATCCCCAAAGGTAAACATTGATATGCATTGAATGAATTATGTTTGAATTTGTGAAGCATGTTGTATGTGATATGATTGACTCAAAGTATTAATGTTAAGTTGTTGTTTCTCGTGTTATTGAACTGATTAATAATAATGAAGAACAACAAATGAATGATCTCACTACTTATGATGAGATTATTGTTAATGAACCGAATGAATTCATTGTTGAAGAACCACAACAAATAGCATTAAGAATATCTCAAAGGGAAAAGAGATCTGCTATCTTCTAATGATTATGTGGTATATCTATAAGAGTCTGAATTCGACTTGGGTATTCAGGATATATCTAAAGGTCAGTGGGAGCAAGAACTAAAGGTTACATGCTTACGTATAGGAGGTCTAGCAACCTTGAAGTGATTGGATAAGCAATTGGTAATTGTTGCATCCATTATGGAAGCTGAATTTGTGGCATGCTTTGAGGCCATGGTTTAAGATAAATGACTACGGAATGTTATTTTAGGACTTGGATTAGTCGACAGTATAGCCAAGTCGCTGAAATTTATTGTGATAATTTCGCAGCAGTCTTCTTTTATAAATTCTAAAGGTGCTAAGCATATGGAATGGAAATACTTTGCCGTTAAAGAAGAGGTTCAGAAACATAGAGTGTCAATAGAACATGTTAGCACCAATTTTATGATAGTTAATCCCTTAACAAAAAGACATTTACTGGTCATGTGTATAGTATGGGTATTATGTCTGCTAGCGAATGTTAAAATTATTGTCATGTTCTAATCATTGACACTTTGAGCTCATTAGTGTATATGTGTTTCTGAGATTCTCCTGTTTTCAACTTTATGTATGCATGCATAAATGATGTTGTTAGAAAGCATGATTTGTCTACAATGAAGACTTTATTGATGGACATTAAAGTTACTTCCATTAAAGTGTCATGTGAAGGAGAAAGACTAATAAAGCAGTACATGGAAGGGACTACGTCGATATACTGATGTACAACCGCCATGACTCGTATTAGTTTTATCTTTAACCATGACTTATGATGCAACCAATATATATTAAATCTTATAGCCAAGATTATGCACAAAATTATTGATATTTTGTTAAATCATGAAATGACAAATATCACATGAGCCAAGTGGGAGAATGTAAGAAATGTCTCATGTGGCTGTGATAAATATATATGATTTAATAATTAATGAAGGGGCTAAATGACTATTGGTAAATGACTTTTGGGAAGAGGTCTCTTGACTGCTTGATGGGAGCAGTCATATCCATAGGATGTACATGTCTTTTTGATACAAAAGTTATTTAAAGGATAGAAACTTGTATGTTCGCTCTCTGACCATAAGAGACGCCTCTAGTTTTCCATCAAGAAGAAAGAGCATGAAATGAAGGGTAAAGAGAATGATAAAGGATTCAATTACCGTGTTGTAAATCACATATTATGAAGTATCGATTCCGCAATTATGGATAAAGGTTAGTGCATCTTATTGTGTTGTGAAAATCATGAGTTCTTAAGATCCTTGTTCATATTCTTATTACTTGTTGTTTGAGCATAAAATTATAGAAAAACTTACAGGCACCTATTTATAGCTGGGAATCAAGTGAGTTCGTTCTTTGTTTTGCGGATCTGGGCAAGCTGTGAGGAAGATGGAGATCCTAAAGTTACAGAGATATGGCTATGGACCGTATATTGAGCTTTGACTGGGTGTACCAAGATAAATGTGGGTTAGTCTTGGGCTAGACACACGCTCTTGGGCCTGCCTCAATTGCCTTGTTTTTGGGTCATAAGTGACAAGTCTTAGGCCCTACAGGACCCTTAATACTTGGGCCATCATCAGATACCGACATATTAACCTATAATAAATAAGAAACTCCACCGAGATTCAAGCAAAACTTCACAGAGAGACCAATTTGGGGGAGGGGGATGATATGAGGCCAAATTGCTAACAGATAGTTAACTGAAGGGACTAAAAATGCAATACAACTCAAATCAGATCCTAATTCTCTCAAAATGGTTCAGTTTTTCAAGGGTATGCAGCAAGCAAAATTAACGACAGATCAGAAGGCCAAATTCAAACTCTCAATGTCGAAATGATTTCTAGATGCAGCTACCAAAATTCCCAGATTGCTTGACCGCAAGTTCCAGCAACTGGACAGGTATCCAACTCTCAAGAAATTACAACAATCACATGAATAACATCACCAACACTCTTAAATCAGAAACACAAGTGTTATAGCAACTCAGTGATGGCAACAATTAGAAATCAGATTTGACAATTAAACAATTTTCACTCAGAATTCATATTTTTTACAGCCTATAAATTCTAGAAAATTCCTTAGCAAGCAAAGCACGATCCAGTTTCAACTTGAAGTAGTAATGTCTTGTTTAAAGCATCCATACATTCAGATTTTTGGTCTCAAGTTTTTTCTTCACAGCAAAGTGTAAATTGTGTACTCAATTCCTACTACTAACAATCCATAATCTCAGCTTAATATCAATCAATAGCAGGACACAAATTCCCAGGATCACAACTCACAAGAAAAGTTCAAGAAACCAAAGAGAAATGCAAATATGCAATCCCTTGTTTAAGGGCAGAAATTTTGAACAACCCAAAACCCTCCGACAAGCATAGAGCATCAATTTTGTATTATTAACTTTAGTTAAGGGCAGAAATTTCTCACCTTTATATGAATCGACGTGAAAGTTGTAGAGCTTCAAAGAAAACCGAACCCAAAACCCAGAACAAGCCACAAATGCCTTCACAAACAACAAAGGACAAAAGAGGAGGAGAATCACAATTTCGACAACAATGGAGAGTGAAATAACAATGTGAATGCAGGAAAAGAGTGGTCAGACTCTTAGACCAGCACGCAAAGTAATGGTGGGAAGTTTGAAATCGCGAAAATAAAGTTCATAAAGGAATTTTAAAGACATATATGTAACGGATTATTATGAGAAACCGTCATATATAAGTTTCATGGTGTTTTGATAAACAACAGTGATATGGTTGCTTAGGTGTAGCCGTCAAGTAAATGATGTTTTTTTTTTTTTTTCTAGAAAAAAAATAAACTTATATATCACAGTGGTCATATAAAACCATTAAATATTGTTTCATATACTTAACAATGGTTTTCAATAACCGTTATATTTTTCTTTTCCATGATTCTGCCTCTTTATATTTAACTGGTTATAAAAACTGTTAAGTATGGTGTATTATATATAGACAAATCTGTAATAATGAATCACACCCCCAAATACGCTGTCAAAGACTTCGTGTTCATAACCTAGCCTATTGCATGTCTCTTGTAACGTGAGGTTGGGCATTTTTAGAGAAGTAGACCTTAGTTTTTGAATACCCAAGTGCTTGTTTGAATTATCCGTGGAAACTGTATGCTACTTTTTCGAGTAGAAAGTAAATATGTAAGAAATTTTTTTTCTCAATTTATTTCTAAATGCTAACTCAAACTTGTGGCCCGAAAAACAACAAAACTACTCATAGCAAGCGACAACTATATATATCACTCTTGAATCAATTTCTTTTTTTTTTTTCTTATACATCTACCTCATTATTAATTTAACATGATGCATAGTAAATATATCATATCTTTGTTTAGTTTCATTTGATATAATATTAATTATATCATGCTTTTACGTAATTAAAATTAAATGTATTTATCAAAAAGAAGGAGAAATTTTTGAAAAGTTACATCCAGTGTAATTTCAATCCCTCCCAATTTTTTCCTTTTTTATTTCCTCTTATTTTTGTCAGAACAAGCAAATTATGTAGTAAAACAAAGCCCCAATCATATGAGAATTAGTTATCAATTTTTATTTTTAGCCAAAAATTAGCAATAATTTTTTTTTTTTGAGACTTCTTATTCACGCAAAAGATAAGCTAGAGAGGCTTACAGCTATTCCGAATGAAAACATGACGTGGCAAACCAATCTTCAATCCAAGTATCCAACTGTCAGTCCCCGCCTTCAACATCTCAGAAACAGCGCGCGAAACTGGAATATCCAATTCCTTCATAAACCAAACTACTTTGTATTTAAAAAATCAAGAAAGATTTGAATCAAACTGTTAGTATGTGTAATGTTAGTATGTGTATGTTGGGCCTATCCTATTGGGCCTGTAGAGTTAGGTGTGTGTATGCCCATATGCCTATATAAGGCAGTCATTGTACACTTGATTGAGTAATGAATAAGAGTTACATTCATTAGTTTAACATGGTATCATAAGCTAGGTTTATTTATCAAGTTTGGGTTAGGCCAAACTGTCAAGAAGCTCTTATCTATGTGGTTAATTTTTTCAAGAAAGAGGTCAAGACAATTGAGAATGCATTTTATGTGGTGTATTTTCAAGAAAGAGGTCCAAACGAGTGGCTCACAAAGGAAGAAACAGCCCACTTGTGTGGCTCTATTTTCAAGAAGTTAATAGCCCATAACAGGAAGGGTTTTGTTTTTTTTTTTTTTTCGGGTCAAATTTTTCCCCCAACCCGGTTGGATCTTGAATTCACGATTAGGGCAGTGTCCTTTTTTTTTCACGATAGATGGTTTTTGTTTGGCGCCCATGGTGGCTGCCGGTGGCTCGACGTTCTTGGTTGGTTGAAGCTCCGGCGGTGGTTCGCGGTGTCGCACATCTCGCGGTTCTTGGTCTTCGCGGTGTTTCGCGGTTGGTCGTTCTGGTTTGCGA
Source organism: Acacia pycnantha (assembly GCA_025563575.1). Lineage (NCBI taxonomy): Eukaryota > Viridiplantae > Streptophyta > Magnoliopsida > Fabales > Fabaceae > Acacia > Acacia pycnantha. The sequence goes on along the minus strand of JAMWYP010000023.1, from coordinate 356,583 downwards.
TTCTTGAACGATGATCTCAACAATGGTCGACGGTGGCGGTGGCTCGTGAGATTGGCGATGGTTCAAGAGAACATAGTCCTGTTTTCGTGAGATTGGCGGTGCTTCAAGAGAAGACAGGGTTCTGTCTCGGTGGTTCGCGGTTTTGCACTGACTCGCGGTGGATGGTTCGTATTGATTGATTCTGTGTGATAGTCGATTCGTTGGTTACGCTTGGGCATCCTTAAAGTTATGATCTGCGGGGGTCGTTCAATACGACAAAATCATGGTTGGGATAATACCTTGGTTAATTGTAGATTGCTCTAACGAGGGGGAGTGGCAATCGTCTTGGTCTTGTTTGTTTTTATTCGATTCTTCCGCGATGGTTTAATCTGTTGCTCCCGATAATTTTGGAGTTAGTATGGCACAAACAAGATATTGAAGTAGAGGAGATAGAAGGATCCTCTTTGGTAAAGGGGAAGGAAATTACTTTAGAAATAGTTTTTCATTGAGATTACGGCCAAGATTACAGTTACTAGCTTCGAGGATGAAATGGTTTCCGATTAAATCCTTTTTGAATGAGGTGGGAATCTTTATACGGAAGAACATTAGAGCAGTGGCCTTTTCTACCTCAGTTTCCATTGTATTGGGCCTTTGTTACTTGTCTCTAAAATTCACGACGTTGCCCTCTCCAATAATAGTTCCATATTCAGATTTAATTACAAACCTTCAAAGTGGATATTATGCAGCAACAGAAATTGTTTCAATTCCTTTTCACTGAGGCGATCAGAGTATTTAGCAATAGGTTCTCAGGTTGCGATCCTCTCTCAGCACAGTGGCATTAGAGGCTGCTGGTTTAGAGCTTCGGTCATTAAGAAGCACACTCCAGTCTTCCAAGAACATGACCTCAGGTTCTGGTTTCAATGAGAATATTGTTTGATGTTGTTAGAATTATTGGTACCCTCATGTGCTTTCTTATTTGTGCAAAAAGGGTTATTACTCCAAACAGTGAGTTCTGGATTTTATCAAGGCAGGGGCAGAAATGATTCCTTATTTTTGAGTTTTTTCTGCACTTAAAACTAGAGATTGAAAGCAATGTGGTGTTGCTTGGAAGAGGACTGAGGTAAAGCTTCAAGATCTGCCTATTGTTCTTGGGGCATGCTGTGTGTTGCACAATATATGTGAATTAAGGAATGAAGAAATGGATGCACAATATATGTGAATTAAGGAATGAAGAAATGGATCCCGAGCTGAAGTTTGGCAATTATTTGCTGTTTGGGGTCCATGTGTGACCCGTTCGTTGTGTTGTATTCTCAATGACATTATTCCATTGAGAGGGTATTTCATTTGTCCCATTGTTTCGTGGTTGAAGTTCAATGGGTGAAGAATATTGCAAATAGAAGAAGTTGCAGATTGGTTTGGGTCAAGGAAGAGTGAGGGGCCAAGAATATTGATGGTCTTGTTTAGAAGAGAAAGCTCAAGCACAGGGAAGAATAAATTCAGGAGTACCTGGCAGAGAAAGCTCAAGCACAGGGAAGAATAAATTCAGGAGTACCTGGCAGAGAAAGCTCAAGAAGAGATATTTGTGAAAGAAGAAGGCTTGTGAGGCCGTTTGGTGTTTGTCTCAGGTGAGACGTTTGGAGACACCGGATGAAGTCCCCAGATGAAGAGGCTGGAAAACCAGCAATGTGAGATGCATAAGTAAAAGTTGTGCAGAGAAGCCGCTGCTATTGAAATGGGAAGAGAATTGTTAAAAGAAGAAAATCAGCTTTGGAGATGTTGATTCCTGCATAATGCTGTTGGTAAAGTGTTAGGTAAAGAAGGAACATGATGTTCATGTACCTGATGAAGAGAAGTTGAAGCAATGCAAGAGCATTGAGATAGAAGTAGTTACTTAGCAAGTTAGGTACTATTGATACATAATGCTGTTGGTAAAGTGTTAGGTAAAGAAGGAACATGATGTTCATGTACCTGATGAAGAGAAGTTGAAGCAATGCAAGAGCATTGAGATAGAAGTAGTTACTTAGCAAGTTAGGTACTATTGATACATATAGCCCTAATTTGAGGGGGAGTGTTAGTATGTGTAATGTTAGTATGTGTATGTTGGGCCTATCCTATTGGGCCTGTAGAGTTAGGTGTGTGTATGCCCATATGCCTATATAAGGCAGTCATTGTACACTTGATTGAGTAATGAATAAGAGTTACATTCATTAGTTTAACACAAACAGAATCAAAATTTAGATCATACACTTCAATCTGAAAGCATATCCATAGAATCTTATCTTTCCCCATTTTACTCTTTAAATTCTCCCTGCTCTCTCCCTCCCATCTCATTGTTCTTGCTCTTCCGTCCTCGACGGTATCGGAAAAAAATGGTGAGCTCCGATCAAGCCATTTTGGTCACCGGCAGTGCTGGGTTCATCGGCACTCACACCGTCGTTCAGCTCCTCAAAAGTGGATTTAAGGTTTCGATCATCGATAATTTGGATAACTCCGTCATAGAAGCCGCCGATCGAGTTCGGGAAGTCGTCCGACCTCAACTTTCAAAGAGACTTGAATTTACCAAGGTAATGAGCCGATATCTTCTTCGATTTAGCAGTTCAATCATTTGATTCGCAGTGAATTAGTTCTTTCAGTGGTTTGATCCTCTTGCTCTGGTTTCGTTTCAGGGCGACCTGAGAAATAAAGTCGAAATTTTTGTTTCCGTTTCGTGTGTGTGTGTGTCAGTAATATATTTTGTCTGTAAAATGCCCCTATGAATGAATAAATGAAAGAGAGTTATATATATATATATATATATATATATATATATATATATATATATATATGTGAGAATAATTATAAAAAAAAGGTAATTCTTTAAAATGCCCCTATGAATGAATGAAAGAGAGTAACAATAGGATATCGGACGCTCTAAGTAAAAAAAAAAAAAAAAAAAAAAAAGTAACAATAAGAAAATGGTGAAAAAGAATGTATGTAATATAATAATTAATTGAGGGCAAAAGGGGAAATACATTTATTATTAAAACAAACTCAAAAAAAAGATCTTAGACAAACCCATTATTTTAGGATATATAAAAATACTTCAAAGTATTACATCGCATCTTAACCCTACTTTCTTTCAAAATATAGAAGTCGTAGAATCCTAAAACACAAAAGGGTCACGGTAGATGAGGGAGTTATTGAAGATATTTCTTGCAATGTCAAGTAATTGATATGGACATGTTGTATGCGTGTGTTTCTGGCCTTTATAAATCAATACTGAGACATTTTATTTAGCTTCTGCTTCAAAAAATTGTAATTCATGGAGACGTCAATTTTAAATAAAAAAACCTTTGCTACTGACCTTCCTTTGTATATATGACCATTTAGCCATAGTTGTTTTATTAACTTGTTTAAAGAGAACTTATTTGTGTGCACTAATTGTTCTCTTCATCATATTCATGCAAAATTGACAATTAATTTGAATCTATGGGGGGAAATAGATGGTCTTTTCATCATCTATCACCGTTCATGGCCAGCTAGAGAAGATGCAATGCATGGAGGATTTTGAGCTACGCCCAATAAGTCCTTATGGACGAACCAACGTAACCACATTTCTTTTGTGTGGAGGAATTATGGCTGTTCTTTTTTCCCCTCTCCTTTGGAGATCTAGAAGTATGGCATTATTGTTTCCTTCCTCTTTGATACATATTTTTGTAGTTTTTCTTAGAAGAAATTCACTACTACAAAAATGTCTATAACCAGGGGCGGATCCAGAAATTTATGGAAGGGGGCACCATTGGCGAGGGGATACGGGGGTTCGGGGGTAGCGTCCCCGAAAACTTTTTTTTAAAGCAAAACTATAATGCATTAAAAAATAAAAGAATATAAAGGGAAAAACAAGACTAAGTGCTGTTAGAAATAGCAAGGTTGGACACAATATAATTTAAAAACAAAAGTATATTACAATAAAAAAAAATTACAATGTTATCCTTCTAGACCTTATTTTTTGGAATTCCATCATAATTTCCTCATTATCAATCCTATCAAATACATCTTTTTTCAATATAAGACACTAAGCAATCATTCAACTATTCATCCCCATCCGATTGCGAAGTGCAGTCTTGATGTATTTCATAGCTGAAAATGCTCTTTCCACAGATGTAGTTGCTACAGGCAAAGTTAATGCTAACTTTACAAGTAAATAAACCAAAGGATACACAATATGTTTTTTCTTTTCAACCATCCTCTTGGCAAGATCAACTATTCCTTGCAAATTCAAAAAATCAGGATCACATTGCATATCAACAATATACGTGTCGAGCTGATATTCAAGCATGACAAAATCATTCAAATCAAAATATGAAGGATAATAGCCAACAAATTCATACAACTTATTCTTGTCAAATGCCGAGAAAGAGTTGCACGGATTTAAACATGCCATGCATTCCAGCAAATTCGAACTAACTTCACTAAAACGGTCATTCAACTCTTGAAGTTGAGTATCTATCACTGCATAAAATAGGTCAACCTTAAAGTGATGCAGATGAGTAACTGGTCCTCTACGTTTTATTCTCCCTTGTATTTGCAGTACACTTTCCATATCAGGGATATCTATATCATGTTTTATACAAAATTCAGAAGTCTTCTAAAATAGATTATCCCACCCATTATCTCTCATCTTCAGTAATAACACCTTTGAAACTTTTACAAGAGTCATAGCATTCACAATATCTTGATCTTTTCTCTGAAGTGCTTGTGACAACTCATTCGTTATTGCCAAGACCTTGATCATCGGGTGCAAAAGTAATAGAAATTCAAAAGTTTCCATACGCATCATAAGGCCAGAGGCTTCAGACCTTTTTGCATGCATAAGGGTTGTATCATCTTTTATAATTTCTAGCACATCAAGCATAGGATCGAACAATGAACACAGACTTACTAATGATCGGTAATATGAGCTCCAATGTGTGTCCCCTGGTCGTGACAAACTCATTTCTTGATTCAAGCCTCTCCCTGATTGAACATCATCGCTTGCAATACTTTTGACTAATTCTTCCAATTGCTTTTCTCTCAAAATATCTGCTCTTTTGCAAGAAGCACCAACTACATTACACACCAACGATATAAAATTAAAGAAGTCAGTCAAGGCGTAAACCTTTTTTGCACAAGGTACTAGAGCTAACTGAAGTTGATGTGCAAAGCAATGAATGAAAGTGGAGCTTGAATCACCAAGAGGGGGGGTGAATTGGGGATTCTCAAAAACTTTTCGATTGCTCTGTTTTAGGATATGAAACTGAAGATAAAACAGAGTATAGGGAGAAGAAGCAAGACACAAGGATTTATACTGGTTCGGTCCAACAACTTGACCTACGTCTAGTCCCCAGACTCTCTGGGATTTCTCACTCACAATATTGATTACACACTCTGCACTCAAGAGTAATTCTCTCACTAGAACTTATTCCCCCTTACAAGTTGTAATCAATAACCCAATCTCCAAGTCCCCTTGACTTGAGATACTTTACAATAAATGATTTTTCAATCAAGAAACTCTCTCTAAGAGTAAATATGATAAACACTGAAGAATGAATGTATCAAAAGATACTTTACAACAGAAAACTCAAAGAGTAGTTGAAACTTTAATGATTTTCATTCTTGCACAGATTGGTTGTTGAGAAGACTTGAATGCATATCTATTTATAGGTAGAGATCATTAAATGACCGTTATAAATCCTCATATAACCGTTGGAGACATTAGAGGATGATTAGTGAAGGTTTTGGTCTTCTTCTCTCTCTACTCTTTGGTTAATCCAGCTTTGCAGAAGATCAGAGTTGACTTCCTGACTTTTAATCCGTTGGAAGGACAGTTTCTGAATGTAGAAGGCAAACATTAACTTCTACAAAACGTGTGGAGAATGTTTGTCCAAAAGCATGCAAGGTTTCTGCACTCTTCATTTAATGTGCTGACATGCTTTATGCTTTATGCTTAATCTCCAATTAGCCCTGTCTAAATCATCTGAAACTCACTAACAAACTGATTAAATATAGTTAGGAATAGTAATGAGTGATGATATAGAGTATAGAGATTAAACACAAACATTTGCAAATTCATTTAGTTCGAAATTCAAATTCTGCGATGGAAACTCGAGTCAGTTCTTCGAAACTCGAGTTTTCATGTTTCAGTGAACTTTCAGTAAAAGACCGAAACTCGAGTTTTAAATCAAAACTCGAGTTTTCTCTTTTCAGAGAAAAAACATCGCGATTTTGTATTTGGACATATTTTGTGAATAGTGCAAAACTTGAGTCATTAACTGACTAACTCGAGTTTTGGACTTTTAATGAGAAATCATGTTTTAGTCCAAAATCTCTAAACTGGAGTTTCTAAATCATAACTCGATTTTTCAAATGTTCAAATTCAACAGAGCTTCTCTGCCTGACCAAAACTCGAGTTTCCATATTTTAACTCGAGTTTTCATATTCTTTGAAAACTATGGAAACTTCTCTGTAAGCTCGAAACTCTAGTTTCCAAAACAAAACTCGAGTTTTCTCACTTAAGAGAAAACCTTGAAAGACTTTGTCGAATTGAAGCATGAACTTTTCACAAGGTCAGAGACGAGCATTGTTCTCTTTTGATGTAAAGTCAAGTTTCCAAATTTAACTCGAGTTTCCATAAAACGTTGGAAACTTAGAGAACTCTCTGTATAGCCTAAACTCGAGTTTCCAAATGGAAACTGGAGTTTTGGTTTCTTTGAAAAACTTGGTTGCTCTCTGTCTTGTCAAAACTCGAGTTTTCTAAAACAAACTCGAGTTTGTTTTGTCTGTGAAAAACTCAGAAGCTCTCTGTATGGCCAAAACTCGAGTTTTCAAATCTTAACTCGAGTTTGCCTTTCTTTATAAAAAATTAGAGCTCTTCTCTGTCAAGCCAAAACTCGAGTTTCCAAACTGAAACTCGAGTTTGCCTTAGACAGTAAGTTTTTCAACTTACAAAGACAGACTTTAACTGTGTTTACAATTGTCCGTTATCCTCAAAACCAATAGAGAACTAACAATGAACATAGTAAGAAGAATTATTTTCAACTAAAATCAAGCTTTTCAGACCACTAAATTGACCATTCATATTGCTTGCGCCATCATAACCTTGACCACGAATCTTTGTCAAGCTCAAGCCATTTTTGGCAAAAAGTAACTCAATCGATTTTTTAAGTGAACTAGCTGTAGTGTCTGAAACATGAACAAGACCAAGAAAACGCTCAATAATGTCACCTTTGCAGTTTACATATCTTAAAACAATGGTCATCTGTTCTTTAATTGATATATCACGAGCTTCATCAACTAGTATATAGAAAAAATTATCCCCAATATCTGAAATAATAGCTCTAGTAACTAAACTAGCAGCAACATGTGTAATATCTTTCTGAATTGAGGGAGCTATCATTTTGAGATTCTCTGGGGCATTATTCAAAGATACATTATTTACCTCCTCGTTGCTTTCACAAAGGAATTTTACAAGCTCCACAAAATTTCCCTGATTCATCGAAGTATCCGTCTCATCATGTCCCCGGAAAGCCAAACCTTATGGTATGAGATATCGAATAAATCGAATAGAACCATTCAAACGAATACGATAATCTTGTTTGGCTTTGTCAGAAATGTCAGACATAGCAATGTCAATATGTTGATTTTGGTTCATCAAATCTTTGGCAGCACTGAAGCACAATTTATGAATGCTTCCAACTTTCCCAATATGTTTAAGAAGCCGTTGTTTGTCCTTCCACTTGCTAAATCCTTCACCCACAAATGAATCACGACCACCCCTTCCATCACCATGCTCACAACTAAATAGATAACAATGCAAGCAAAATATAGCATCTTTTGATTCACTATATTCCAACCAAGTGCCAAACTCATTGTACCATTGAGGATTGAACCTACGCATTTTACCCCCAATTAAGGATTGAGGAAAGTTGTCAAGTTTTGGTTGACAAGAACCATTTGTTAGATAAATTCTTCGAATCATTTCCCTTTTTTGAGCACTCTTTGCAATGCTCATAATAGGAAGTCTTTTACCCAGATCAAGAACATACAAATCCGGTAGACCTTCTACTGTTGGTTTGTTCTGACTTGAGGGAGTAGCATTTTGTTTATCTTGAAATAAATCAATAGATGAGGATTCGGATCGAGAACGTTTAGTTCCACTACCACTTGAATTTGTAAAAAAAGAACCTAAATACCTTTCCATCCTAAAAAATGGCAAATGACAAAAATGAATCAATAAATCAATTAAAAACATGCAATAGTCACACTATAAATTCTTTCTTAGTCCAGCCAAACATTCAAGCATAGCTTGTAAGGCACACAGGATAACAAAATGTATGGTGAATATTAAGAGAAAACTAATCATTCACCTTCACAGGCTTTTACTTAACAGTTTGAGCCTACAGACAAAATGGTCCTTCACCACATAAATTCAAAGAGATACAACAGAATTGAGGTTTCTACAATGATAACCTTTTGCAGAAGCTTTTATAAGTAGCTATGTGAACAACTAAGCATGTGTAATAAAAGCATATGGTAGTTGAAGACCCACGATGAATGACAATATATCTATTACCAATATAGAAGAATTCGGAGATAACAAGCAAGCACCACACACAAGGCTTTCCACGCTGATTTTGGAGATTTTTAGAGCTTTGCAGGAAAAGATGTGCATGTCTCGAGATCAATAAGAAGAAAAAGGAAAGCCTAATTTTGAGCTTCACAAAATGTTTCTACATTGAGTTATATGAACCCTCTAGATTTTAGGCATGCATAAAGCTTAAGTAGTTATAAGTCCATAGTTTTATTACCATCTCTAATGTATTATAAAAGAAATAGACTTCTACTAATATTCTCTCAAGTTAATTCTATTAAAATTTCTTTAAGATATTATTTTTGTAGAATCTCTTACTATCATACTCTCACCAACTGATTGCATCAAATACTGATTTTTGATAACCAAGCCAAGACAATAGAAAATTACTAATTCTACAATCAAAGTTGGACTAGCTCCAAATAACTGGAGATGGAGATAGAATGGAAGATAATAATCTGAAACAAATTAAAACAACTAGCATTATGTGTGCAAAAGAAGAAAAGAAAAGAACGAACAACAATCGAATCAGAGCAAACATCAAATTCAAAAGTTAAGTGGAAGACAATACTAAAAAGCAGAGTGAACCTGAAAACTCACGATGAACAGTGAACGGCGAATGGCAACGAACGACTCCTCTAGAACAGAAACAAAATCCGATGAGAGGCGTAATCGTGAATCAGAGGTTGAACCGAAGACCAAATGGCAAAAGTTGGATGGATTCAAAGAAGATGGCTATTTGATTTTGCAAAGAAGTTTTTTTTTGGTAAAGTTCTGCGAAGAAGTTTGATTCTGCGAAAGTGTTAAATGGCTATTGGATTTAACCCTTAAAAAAAATTAGAACGACGTCGTTTTAAAGGGGGACACTTGCCCCTCAAGTCGTATACCTGTGTCCGCCTCTGTCTATAACACCCTTTTCCCCCCTTTTATGTCCTTTTTTTTTGGGACGTCACTATGGGGGTTTCCTTAATGAAACTCCAAAGGCGTCCCAAATTTATTTTGGGACACCTTATAGCTTTTTTTAGAATAAAAAATAAAAAATAAACCTTGTCGTGCATGAGGGAAGAACCGCAAAGGAGCTCATGAAACTGTAACGAAAAACAGAGAGGCAGAGACGGAGCAGATCTAGAGTGACGTCATGGTGAGAACGGCGAGGGCTTCATGGAGGCACGGTGACGGAGACAAAAGGCTTGGGCATATCTGGAGTGAAGGAGGTCACCATGGAGTAGATCTGGAAAAACAATTCAACTCTGGAACAACAAAACAGGAATGAAAAACAGAGAGGGAGGTTGTGGCCGCCGTCATGGAAGGAACAGTGTGCCCTAAATATGCAGATTAAGAGGTTTAGAGGAGGAAGAGCCATCTTCAAGATTTAAGGAAGATCGATTAGCTCAAAAAATCAAAAAAAAAGAGCCGCAGATCCAAACCTAAACACAGAGAATTGGCGGCAGAGGAGAAGCATTGCAGCTGTTAGGGGAGGTGGCATCGGCAAGGTTGGTGCTGGTGACGGTGACGTCGACGACGACGACGATGTCGTGGGAGGAACTAGAGAGAGAGGCGCTGGAGCATAAGAGGTGAAGGGAAATTGAGGGAATGAAATGAGAAGGAGCACGCGTACGAGCTGGAGGCCACATTACATGCTTATAGCTTATATGCTTATACCTCTATTAGAGGTATGAACATATTTTTTTAAAAAAAATTTATATATTGTAATTATTTAGATATAAATTATATGCTGCTTTCTGACATGTTTTTTGCACTCAGTATCTTAAATTAATTAGTTTCCATGATACTAGTGTTACAGACAAATATTTCTGAATACAGAACTGGAAACTAATTAATTTGAGATACTGGGTGCAAAAAACATGTCAGAAAGCAGCATATAATTTAAATCTAAATAAATACAATATAAAAAATAAAATAAAAATATGCTCATACCTCTAATAGAGGTATAAGCATATAAGAAGCATGTAAGCTATAAGCATATAATGTGGACTCTACGAGCTGAGGGTGAGAAAGATTTTGAAAACTCATTGATGAATAAGGCGGATATTTTGGATAATTAAAAAAAAAAAGTGGATTTGAAATGACTTTGGCATCTCAAAACTAATTTTTTTAGGACGCTAAAAAGTTCCTTTTACTTTTGGTGTCCTAAACTATGATCAAAACGCCTTAAATATGTTTTTTGGCGTTCCAAAAATTTGTTGGTACTCCAAAAATCATATTTAAGGCGTCCTAAATATATTTTAGGACGCCAAAAAATTCCTTACCACTAAATTTTTTTTCCAAAATTTCTCAAAATATGCTAAATACCTAATTTTAGGCATTCTAAATATATTTTGAGACGCCTAAATTAATTTTAGGCATCCTAAACTTATTTTTAGAAAGCCTAAGTCTCAAAGTTTAGGAAAATTATTACAAGAATGTCACCGTCTACATGTTTTACTTCCCTTTTTAAAATAAGGACATCTTTTAGAAAAGTAATATCTATTTTTTGTAGTAGTGATTGCACGAGACATTCAAAAGGTTGAACCAGAATGGAGGATTATATTGCTGAGATAATTCAATCCAGTTGGGGCACATGAAAGTGGTAAACTTGGTGAAGATCCTAGGGAGTTCCAACTCAGCTAATGCTATACATTCAACAAATAACTGTCGGAAGATTGCCTGAGCTTAATGATTATGGTTATGATTATTCCACAAAGGACGGATCAATGGTTCGTTAAATTCACACTTACACTACATTTCCCTTTTTGCATGAGACTTAGGCTGCGTTTGTATGGGCTTTTTTTTTTTTTTAATAAAAAAAGTCCTTTTTTCCCAACAAAAAATTCTTTTTTTTGTTGTTTTAGGTGTTTGGATGAAAACTTAAAAAAAAAACCAAAATTAGCAAAAAAGCCCAAAATTCTGCTTTTTTTTTTTAAGCTACAATTTGAAGCTTTTAGAAAAAGTTATTGCGATAGAAGAGAGAGAAAGTTAAAAATCCGGACCGGTATTTTATTTTGTCCAAATGAGACACCCGATACCCCTGTTTAGGCTGTTACACTGTCTGTTCTCTTTCTCCTTCGCCATCGTTTGCACCGTCTACTCTCCTTTGAGCCCGTTTGCGCCGTCAAATCGAAGACCTCGCCTCATCGACAGTATAAGGTGAGCCTCTGAGTTTTTTGACTTATCTATTTTGTGTTTTTCTTTGCTGAGTCTCTGATCCCAGCTTGGATTATCTATCTTCAAAGTTCGATTAATCAGAGTCAGTTTCTTGGTTCTGTATAGTTCTCAACTGCTTATTTTGTTGTGGCGATCAGATCCTCGGAGGTCTATGTTTTGTTGGGTTTTATTGTGCAATGTGCCGTGTAGAATGGTTCAGCTTTCCAGTTTGATGATGATGATCTTTGTTGGGGATTCAAATTCTTCTTAGATGATGATCTTTGTTGAGGGGTGGATTTTTCTGCCTGTACATGATCTTGAGTTAACAATTGTAAAGTATAAACCCAATTGAAAGATGCGATGACTTTGCTTCTTTTTTTCTTTAGAGTGTGCTCTGGCTTTTGAAATATTTAAGCTTAACTTAAAACACTGATAATGACAGCTGGGATAAGAAGTATGTTAGTTTGTGTTTGCTGGCCTCCTTTGCTTACCTGATTTTGACCTTCCATGGATGTTTTTTTTTTTCTTTCAAAATTGACTTTAAATGGGGTTTTTAGTGTTTCTGTTGATATTGACAACCGCATAGGTCTCTCTCATTTGTTGATTAATGTATATTATAAATTTGAATCCAATGAAAATAACATAAACTGATTCACATATATACCTGACAGACTCGTATTGGAATGTGAAAATGTGAAATGATGATCTTGTGTGTGTATATGATATATTCTAATTCAGCAGCAACATTGAAAAGTAATCTTCAAATTCTGCCAACTTAGGTCAACAAGTTCCAATAATCATTCTGTATAGTTATCGAGGATGACATCAATGTCAAACATGATTTAATAATCCGATTAGCTTTAAGCATCATAAGGCTATAGGTCAACCTTCAAAGTGTATTCACAAAGTGATGGAAGTTGTAAGTTTCAATTTGATTCCGTCTTATGTGTCGCTTGAAGCCCGTCCTCAAGCATTGTGTCCTTGGAACGATTTTGTCTTTCTAATCCTACTGTGCTAGTATGTGTATACTGCTGCAGTCAATATTTTTCCATGCATTGATTGAAGAAATGTTGTTCACCTAACAGGTTGGAAGTACTCACAAACCTCATTTTCAAACAGTACCAACTTGTATAGGTTGTATATGAGGGGTAAAAGGGAACAATAAGTGTATAATTTAAGTTCACAAATGATGGGTAGCATACAAATAGTTTAGAAGCTTCATCTTCATCTTGTTGATCTAAGGGCCTCTTAAAAAATAGATGGGATGCACTGAAATACGAATTTAGCATGTGGGCAAGGTTGGTTGAAAATGAGACTGGTCTTGGATGGGACTCAGTAAAGAGCACTATAATGACACCTCCAGAGTGGTGGGAAGCCAAGGGCAAAGTATGTATTTCCGACTAATTACAATATTGCAAGTCTTATACCTACATTAGTTTATAATTTACTTACTAATTGGTTATTCATTTTCATTACAGGAGGATCCAAAATATTTGAATTGGAAGGAACAAGGTCCAAAATTTCTGAGTTTGATGGAAACATGTTTCAAAGATGTGGTTGCTACTGGTTATGTTATTTTTATGCCGCGCAAGCAAATTCTGCCACTTGAGGAAGCCATGGATAATGAGTCAAATTCTGCCTGAATTGTTGTTATGGTCTATTCATTGCACTTATTAGACAGTTGTTTTGGGAAATTATGGAAACAAAGTTATTTTGTTTAGACAATATGATCATAATTGTTTATTGATATTCTTTGTTTGGTTGCACAGGATGTCTGATACCTCGACTACGCATAATGATAACTACGAAAATGCAAATAGATTATATATTATGAAGAAGAATACATTACTTGCAACTAGAGTAGTTGCTATTGCTATCTCGAATTATCGTTCATGGATACTCTTAGAAAGCTGCAGTTACATTACTTGCGAATAGATTATTTCGTTCATGGATACTCTTAGAAAGCCGCGGTTACATTTTCCCCAGCCTCCTGAAGGTAATTATTTAATTTTATTGTGAATGATGACAATTATTATTATACAGTTGTTCCAAATATAACAACATTTTATTACAGGAAAATACTACCTTGTTGACTCTGGATATCCTAATTTCAAAGGGTTTTTAGGACCACATAGAAATACAAGATATCATCTTCCTCAATTCAGATTGGCCCCAACTTTTAGATCACAAAATGAAATCTTCAATTATCGTCACTCAAGTTTAAGGAGTGTCATTGAAAGAACATTTGGAGTTTGCAAAGCAAGGTGGAGGATATTGCAGAATATGACCAACTTTAAGCTTCACACTCAATTTGCTATCATGTGGGCAACCTTTGCTCTTCATAATTATATAAGGAGAATGGATTCTGGTGATATAGATATGCTTAGAAGATTTGAGAACGTTGATGAGTTTGAAGATGATAATGATGATCATAGAGAATATGAATGGGAAGGGCCAACTCAAAACTCTGTTAGATTGATGGAAGAAACAAGGAATGCTATTCACTAGTGGAAAAAAGGCTTTTAAGACCGGACAAAAAAGTTACATTAGGACCGGACCCGCGAGCAGTCTTGTTTCAGGCGGTATTAAAAGTCGACCTTTAAGACCGGACTTTTACACGGTCTTAAAGATTTTCTTTAAGACCGGACATTTTAAACCTTCGGTCTTAAAAGTCGTACTAAATAAATATCGACCGCTCTTAAAAGATCCAAATATTAAGACCGGACAAATATCAATCCTGGTCCTAAAGATAGAGGACTCTAAGACCGGAATTTTTTCAATGGGCCGGTCTTAAAAGACCAACTTTTAAGACCGGCTTAACACCTTTAAGAGCGGTGTTATATATACATCCGGTCTTAATATTTGAACATTTAAGAGCGTATTTTTTATTTGCGGTCTAAATTTTCCCGTATTTTTTCCCTGTTCTGTTCTTCCTGATCAATATATATTGAATTGGGAAAAAGAATACAAATATTATCCACCATGAGTTATATGGCCTCTTAATTAAGTCTAAAACAACTAAAGTAATTTATACAATAAGCTAACATATAACTAATTACAAAGGCAATGAGTTACAATACATGCAGCACGTAATTCAACATACAAATGTAGTCCAATATATTATTCACCATGCCTTCATTTGATTCTCACCCAACAACGTAACATGCATCCTCTTTATAACATGCCCCTTTGAAACGGATCCTGCCACAAAAACAAAACAAGAACAAATTCATATTCAATGATGACATTGTTTAATTAAGAACATAGAAGGAATATAATAATAGTTAAAACCTTAAAGTTTTCTAAGAATTCTGCATATGAATATTAATTACCTTATGAATTGACACTTTTATAAAGTGATATCCTCCCATATCCCTTCTTGATGATCATTTCTTATGCCGGGTTCATTATCCGCTTCATCTTCTTCGCTCATGTCCTAGACCCTTTGTAAAAGGAGTACTCTCGTGAAGATCACCATAATTTGAATGACTTTCCTCATCAATATCAATGACCCTCTTCCTTGGAGAGCTACGACCACATTTTATTTTCTTGATCGGTGATATAGAACACTTGTTTTGCATGATCTGCCATAATAAAAGGTTCATCTCCAAAACTTCTACTATTGACATCGACTAAAGTGAATCCTAGTCGATCGATCTGAACACCATTATTGACATTAACCCACTTGCATTTGAAGATGGGAAATCTAACTTTGACATAGTCCACCTCCCAAATCTCTTCAATAACCCCATAATATGGCATGACTGCCAATTTAGGCCTCTTGTCTTTCGAACTGGAGAAGTGCATAGATTCAGCCTCTAACATAACACCACTGTTCTGGACTGTGCTCCTATCATCTAGGGACTTCGTGTAAAATGTATAACCATTGATCACATACGAATTCCAACTTATGACATCAAACTCAGGACCACGTGCTAACCATTTCATTGTCTCAGAAACACATTCAGGCCGGTACGCGTTCTTCACATACCCTTTTAGGAATTTCATAGATCTTTCAATAGGGTACATCCACCGTAAATGGATAGGGCCGCACAACTTTATCTCCCTCACTAGATGAACAATGAGATGAACCATGATGTCAAAAAATGAAGGAACAAAAAGCTTCTCAAGGTGGCACAAGATAAGATATCCTTCATTCTCCAATTCATCCAACTTTTCAATCTTGAAAACTTTACTACAAACCGCATTGAAGAAGAAACAAAGTCTAGTCAAAACGACCCGAAGATCATATTCGGCAATCCCTCGAATAGCTACGGGAGTAGCTGTTGCATCAAGACATGACAAGTCATGAGACTTTTGGCCTACTAATTTCAAGTCCTTCATCGAGACAAGCCTCTTAAAATTTGAAGAATACCCGAGGGAACTTTTGTGCCATGTAAACACTCACAAAGCTTCGTTTCTCATCCTTAGACAAAGTATGAGAAGCCGGGGACAATAAGTTCTCTTCCCATATGGCCTTGGATGCAAGTCTTCGCGTATTCCCATTGCTTGCAAATCCAATCTTGCCTTCACACCATCCTTCAAACTACCTTGTATGTTGAGAAGCGTGCCCACAATACTATCACATACGTTCTTCTCCACATGCATGACATCAATACAGTGTCTCACATCAAGATTGCGCCAATAGGGAAGATCAAAGAATACAGATCTCTTCTTCCATATATTTGTTTCTTTTCTACTCTTTCCAGGCTTACCGAAGATAACATTGATATTTTTAACCTTTTCATACACTTGCTCCCCAGTCAATGCCACCGAGCTTCTTCATACTCTTGGCCACCAAAAAAGGCCTTCTTTAATCGACGATATGGGTGGCCCCGTCTAAGAAATCTCCTATGTCCAAGATACACCGTCTTTCTTCCATGTTGAAGTTGATGGTAGCATGTGCCTTCTTCACAAACCGGACATGCTTTATGGCCTTTACACTATACTCGACAAGTTCCCATATGTTGGGAAGTCGTTTATAGTACAAAATATCATGGCTCTCATTCTAAAGACCTCCTTCTTGAAAGAGTCAAAAACATCGACACCTTCTTCCCACAACTCCTTCAAGTCTTCGATCAAGGGCTCTAGGTAAACATCTATGTCATTTCCGGGTTGTTTTGGTCCCGAAATCAACATAGAGAGCATGATGTACTTTCGTTTCATGCATAACATAGGAGATAAGTTGTAAACAATCAGGACTACGGGCCATGAGCTATGTATGCTGCTAAGGCTTCCATAGGGATTCATTCCATCCGTGCTAAGGGCAAGCCTGAGGTTCCTAGGTTCTTCGCCGAAGTTCGGAAATAATTGATCGATCTTCTTAACATTCATCTCCATCTCCTCCTAGAACCTCCATCGTAATGGCTTCTCCACCACGACGAGGTCCTCCTTCTGGGCGAAATCCTGAGGCACCTCCATATCCTCCTCTGTTGCCTCCGAAACCGAACTTCTGGCGCATGCCGGAGCACTGATAGCCCGCGCGATCATATAGACCGGCTTGGGCAAACTGTTTCAGGTCTATCACGCCGTCAACAACAAGCTGAAAGCGGTACTCGACGCCAATGACGTTGAGTACCATACCTCTGATGACGACGTCTCCGACCATTCCCTCCCCTCCGACAACGATGGGGAGGATTAGAATTTTTAAGTTTTTTTTTGTAGCCGCTTTACGTCGGCATAAGAAAAAAAATTATTAAATAAAATTTTTATTTCCCAATCGCCTTCCTTGTTTGTCTTTAACTTTATGTTATTTTTTCTCCGACAACAAGAACAAACAAAACATTGTCCTATTCGTGGTGATCAATCTTAAAAATTTGCAGAATAAAGTTAACAGTTGCATACCATACAAAACAAAACAAAAACATTATTTACCTTTTTTCGAATAAAAACAAACAGAGGCACGACTATTCTCAAGTTTGGAACATCGTTGTCTTCCCTCTACTTTTCCGTGATGTGATGAAAATTTTCAGTGTCAAGTTCGTTATCTTCTTTCTTTTTCCGACAAAAAGAAAAGGGACACCTGGATGACGTTCTTCACATCCGTAGAAAAGTAGAAACGAGAACAACGAAGCACAAAACTTGAGAAGAACGCCAGAAACATGGTTGCCTTGAACCCTAACGATATGTCTGAAAATCGAAACCACCAACTCTATTTAAATGAAGAATATTAGGACCGGACTTATAATAAATCCTCGGTCCTAAAAATTAAGCCTTATTTTAAAATTTAAAGTTAGGAGCGGACAACTAACAAATATACAGTCCTAAAGGTTTCGGCAATCTATTAAATAAAATGAAGACTTTTAAGACCTGACAACTAACAAATATACGGTCCTAATATTTTAGCCGTATATTTTCTATACTTTTAGGACCGGATATTTGACATACATACGGTCCTAAAAGTCTCTACCCATATTTTTAGAATTAGACGAAGACTTTTAGGACCGGATATTTGTTAAATATACTAGTCTTAAAATGGACGAAAGACCTTTAGGACCTGATACTTTAACAAATATACGGTCCTAAAAGTCTCTACCCAATTTTTTTATAATTAGACGAAGACTTTTAGGACCGGATATTTGTTAAATATACGGTCTTAAAATGGACGAAGACCTTTAGGACCGTACTTTTAACAAATATACGGTCCTAAAAGTCTCTACCCAAATTTTTTAGAATTAGACGAAGACTTTTAGGACCGTATATTTATTAAATATCCGGTCTCAAAATGGACGAAGACCTTTAGGACCGCACTTTTAACAAATATCCGGTCCTAAAAGTTGCGAAAACTTTTCAGAGCCTCATCTGGCTCATTTTCAACATCCGCCTGTACCTCAAATTTCATGCACTAAATAGCTTTATCCACCATCCCATTCATTCAGAAACCCAAAATGGACACACACAAATTGTTCGAAAAAATAAACAAATTTATTATTGAATTACATTGCTATATTTACAAATGAATGAATTAGCTAGTCAAAAAAAACAAATGTACAGTAAGGCTATTGTTGCTACAAAGATAATATATTATTTACAAATGAATTAATTTAGGACATTAATTATTGTCCCGACTTGGATTTTCTAAGACTAGTTTATACAGATATTCACAAAAACCTCGCGTATGTGCTCGATTTCATCATCATCAAATGGCTCTTCACAGCAAACCTCTGTAACATCAAAGACAGAAACAAAAATAACATATTATGTGCATATTTCATATGTAACATTAAGCCATCAGTGACTGAATTCAGCCATAACATCTTACCCTTAAAGTGACTTTAGTGTTTCCCTCCGTCACAATATCATATAAGTGTTTCATGACGTACGGGCCACATAAGTTCGATCCTTCCAGTTGCCGACGGGTCTAAAAATAACAATAAATATATATAAGAGCATATATATCTTACTGACCAACTTCAGAAGGCAATTATGCCATGTCCAATTATGTACTAACCTTAATTTTGTGCCATTTAGGATCTGTGAGCTGAGCACCACGCTTTTTTTTTACCTCAACACGGAAGGTCTTCATGGCACTATCATCAAAATCACAAATTTATCAGCGCTGTGAGTGAGCATAAGAAGATAACATAATGCAACTCCATGTTCATGACGACTAACCGCCGTGGTTGCTGAAAATTCACAGCAGTAAAGTACTCAAGTGATATATATATATGTAGCATAATTATATTAAGTGAATTGCGCATAAGTATATATGTACCCGAGCCACTGTGGAAACAAGTACACCTTTCTTTGCACATTACACAACCTATTTGATATGTACTCTCGTCTCAATTCCAGAGGTAGTGTTGTGCTTGCATACACTGGGCACAAGAATCCAAAATCTGAAATTCTGCCCTGTTCAAGCAGCCGTGCATGCACCTACAAGAATGACATCGATGAGGGAATTAGTATATATGTATATATGTGTGTCTAAACGGTGCATTTCAATTATGTAATCAAGGAAGAAGATACTTACTTCATAAATATTTGAACACATGGACTAGTAACCTCCTTTCCAGGAAGCAGCATGGACTCTACATCTTCATTATCAATGTAAACCGGTCCAGATTGAGGGAGGCCTATTACTTCATCGACAGGCCACGATTTATCTTTAAACCATTTTTGGGCTACCAAATCTTGTATTTTTTCATTGGCCGTCAAGTTAGCAGTAGGGGGTGGAGCTTGAGAAGGGGGTGGAGCTTGAGGAGGGGGTGGAGCTTGAGGAAGGGATGGAGATTGAGGAGGGGGTGAAGCTTGATGAGGGGGTGGAGCTTGAGGAGGAGTAGAGACATCTACAAGCTTCACTGGCCAAGAGATGAAGGTTCCCTTGACATCACTCACAACCTTCAGCTCATCAGTTGGGAGAGGGACAGGTGCATCAAAGATCACCTCTTCAACTGACACTCTGACTTCATCATCAGCCATTTGTTCGTGGTGTACAGTTGATCCCAAGTTGTGGACAGTCCCTTTAGCAACCAATTGTCTATGACCATCAAGATCCTCCACATACAGATGACAAGGTTGCTCTGACTCGATCTGTCCAACAATGCAGCTCCTCTAGTGCTCTGCGCTGCATAGGTGCAGCTGAAGGTGTCAAGGGATCCACACTGGTCTCTGGCCGAGAGCTCATCAGGAGGAACTTCATTTTATCCATCTCCTCCTTCATCTTGCTCATCTCAGATTGAAACATCCTCAATGTAGCATCTTTCGCCGCTGATTCCTCACTTAATTTGGCCAGCGTCTGATCCATCTCCTCCCGGGTAACCATACTTTGTCTGGCCGAATATACAACCACAGCTCCTCGCGACGTATTGGAGATGGCGGCTGGTCAACTACCGTAGAAGGATTGGATTCAGCTTCATCTTCCAATCTCTTCCGTTTAGTACGCCATCAAATCTTTTCGGCCTTTTCATATCCGCTGCGAGAAGCCTGTGTGGGCAATCATTCTTTCTCCCAATCTCCTGATATTTTTCCCTTATTTTCTGTGAATCAGGATTGAAAACAACTATATATCAATTATGAATTCCAGCCATGTCACTAACAGAAATTAGAGAACTAGGCCATTACACAGTTTACATATCAAACTTGCATGGAACTAGGACATGCTCCTCTCATGCAGGACAAAGGCAGCAAATGTATACTTCTATTCACACACCAAACCATTTAACTAACAGGATTAGATGTACACAATAACATTCACATATCCTCACGAGGTTAATAAGCAAACAAAAGTGCTGTTTTTTGGTCCACATTTTTCCACTCATCAGTCAAAATGCTAAACTTGCTGCGTACTAGAGCGCCGACAAAACTAGTATATGTGCTTTTATTAGGACCGAAAGGTTGCAAATTTTCATCAAAAAGAATCTCGAGCTTCGTCCCAGAATTCCGACTAAGGGATACTTCCATCATTCGTGTGCCGCTTCTACCACGGCGTGCAATGCCGAAGAGGCTCAATGTGAGATGAAGAGGGTTCGTTTGTCCGACCCTCCCAGTCAAACCCAGTATCTGGAGTTTCAAGAACACGAGTGGAATCGTTTTCACCGTTCATTTTCAAGACAAGTAAGAGAGGAATGCACGAGAAAATGAGGGAGTAACGAGAGGCTAACGATGCGCGGGCGAGGAAGAGAGGTAATGGAACAGAAGGGTTTCGCAACGTGAACGGGGTTCTTCGGTGAGTGTGAGAGTGACAAAAGCTTCCGCGCGAAGTTAACATTTGGCGCTTCATTTTTAAGACCGGACAAATACACATATACGGTCTTAAAAGATAACCTTTAAGACCGATCTCTATATATGTCCGGTCTTAAAATTAATTAATTTTTTATTCAAACTTTAGTACCGGCCAAATTTTTTTGTCCGTTCTTAAAAGTCTAACTTTTAAGACCGGTCATTCTGTAACTATGGTCTTAACATTTATTACTTTTTATTTAAACTTTAGTCTTGGACAAATTTTAAGTTCGGTCTTAAAAATCAAAGTTTTAAGACCGGCTTTTATATATGTTCGGTCTTAAAACTTTAATACCTTTATATTTATATTTTTCCGTATTATTTTGGAGTGTAGAAAATATAAGTACGCCTTGATGAGATTTCTCCATAAAAGTATTTGATATTTCAATTTTTTTATTAACATTTTTAAGACCGGTTGTTATTTTAACAGGTCTGGATAAGATCTATGAAAAATTGATCAGAATAAGAAGTTCTTTATATTTACAAATATGCCACCGGTCACAGATTTAGGACCGGTCGATACTTAGTCCGGTCTTAATGAGGCGTCCTTCATTGTGTAAGAAGTTCTTTTTATTTACAAAACTACCACCGGTCACACCATTAAGACCGGTGCTTCGATTATCCGCTCTAAATGAGGCGGTCTTATAGCCCTTCATTGTTTAAGAAGTTCTTTTTATTTACAAAACTGCCACCGGTCACACCTTTAAGACCGGTGCGTCGATTATCCGCTCCAAATGAGGCAGTCTTAAAGCCCTTTTTTTGCACTAGTGATTAGAGATCAATTGGCAACAAATCTTCTGGATCAATAGTATTCCTGGTACTCATGCAGCATACACACAAAGCAGAATTGGCAAACACACAGAACTACGAAACTGCCACCAAGAGTGGTAAAAAGCAGAATCTCAGAATTACGAAAATGCCACTAGAAGTGGTAAAAAGTAGAAAAACACCACAACAGTGAAAGCAAAAACACAACAAAACAAAAACCTATGTTAGAAATTGACCTAAACAAGTCCAGAAACACTATCAAGTGATTTTTAAAAATTTTGGGACTTGGACAGGGAAACTCCTAGACTATTGGGGGACTCAAAAATGGAATAAAAAAACTTCAAAAATTGAAAAAGTGGCCTAAACGATGGAATTTTGGGAAACGGAGGATAGCCCTTGGAAAATGAAACATTTTCAAAGGGGGTCTAACGATTCGCCATTTTCTATCACTGCACCAAATTTCAACCAAATTTGAGATACCCCAAAAAAATGACCCTAGTAGAAATAAAAAAATCAGAACTTAAAACAGCGAAAAAAATGGTCTAAACGTTGGAATTTGGGGAAAATGAGTGAGACCTCACTTCCTCCTTGGAAGTGACTTTTGCTTAAAACACCCAATTCCTTGTGAATAAGACCTAGTTTGAGTGATCAGAGTCAGAAAAATTTCTGTCCGACCACCCGAACCACCTAAACTAAGCTATTTACAATACTGTTACTAGTCAAACCGATGCAAATTCCCCGGCAACGGCGCCATTTTTGGAAAGAGTTTTGTCGTGTCTTCCAAAATAACCAAGTTCGAAAATAATTTGCAATAATAGGAACCTGGGTCGTTTCCCCAACAAATTTGCAGCAAGTTCGATTAACAACAATAATAGCCAAACAGAACAGTAACAATGGGGGTTTTTGGTTAACAGATTAAAACGAAAGCTAATCGAAATAGAAACATAATGAAATGAAGATTAAACAGATAAACAGAAGATTAACCCAGGGTTTCGAATTCCACCAACTTCCTTCCTCGGACGAAAAAAAGAATTGAACAAACTCGTGATTGATTAAGACGAACCGAAATCTCTGCGTTCGTCAGAAATTCCCTCAACTAAACGATCGTCTAGCGTTTATCCGAGCAATGACGTGTCATTGTACGATCGCACGAGAAAACACTTAAACCAGTTCGAATTTAATCCTTGGGATTTCTCAATGCGGGCATTAAATCTAACACCCAATCGAATGCAAATCGAATCGAAATGACAAAACAGAACCGAATTTGTTACCGTTAAGAACGAGTCCTCTCGGATAGTGGAATCCTTAATCCAGTGGTCTAATCCAGAAACTTAGCCCGGCGTGGCTATGCGAACGAAAATGGAACAAAAATGAAGAAGTTCATGACGAACACGAAGAACGCGAAGAACGGATGAAGAACAATTGAGAGAATTTGAAACTTGTGTTTTGATCCACTAATATGGTAAAAACGTGAATGAATCTTGTTTGTGGCTCTTTGCCTTCTTAAAATAACCTAAAAACGAAATGGGCTCTAATAGTTTTAGCCCAAAACAGAAATAAAATAAAACTGGACTTTAATTACAAAATTCGAGTCCAAATAAAATCCAGAATTGTTCATCTGACTTCGGCTCCAAAATCGACCGCCCTCTTGTCCAAATTTTCTCTTGAGTAAATACCCTTTTTGGTCCCTGAAATAACACGCGCTACCCATTTTGGTCCCTGAGTAAAAAAAATGTCATTTTTAGTCCTTAAACAGTAAAAAAGGTCCCTTTTAGTCCTTTTAGTCATTTTTGTGGGCATTTTAATCCTCACAAATTCCCAAAAAACCCTTTTTAGTCCCTAAAAAGGACCGAAAATGACATTTTTTTTACTCAGGGACCAAAATGGGTAGAGCGTGTTTTTCCAGGGACCCAAAAGGGTATTTACTCTTTTCTCTTTATGTATTCATAACAATTGTAGCTCTCTGAATCATCTGAAATATGAGACAAAAATGAGGCAAATCCGATGTCTGGTTCAAGAGTTATGGTGGAAATAGTGAAGCAGTATAAAACTGGAATTTTATTATTAAAAATGGCTAAAATGCAATCTAAGGCCCAAAGCCCAAATGAACATAAAAGCCATTATTTATTAACTAAAGAGTCCTAATTTATTAATCAAGAGATAAAAAGAAGTGTATAAAATATTCAATTATCACGGACGACGACGGTCGGAGACTTGCCGACTTGGAGGAAGAGGGAGACTGAGGGTGACAGTTGAGTCGTGTGGAGAGCAGTGAGAGGTGTTAGAGTCAGAGGAGAGGAGACGTGGGAGAAGAATGGAAGAGTCAAGTGTGGTGTGTGAGGAAGCCAAGGAAAAATGTAAAAAGAAAAAGGAAAAAAAAAAGAAAAGAAAAAAGAGGGAGATAGTGAAATTATAGAGAAGATAAGAGATTAATTAGGCTAAATTATTGGTCATAATAAAATATTATATAATATATATATATACCAATTGAGACCTTGATAAGAGATTAGTTAAGACCAAATTAGTGGCCAAAATGAAACATTATATAATTAATATATATATTTTAACAAATTTTAGAAAATGTTAGAAGGTCAGCTGGGGCCTTGGCCCCAGCTGGCCATAACTACCTTCCACCGACACAAATATGCAGTGCTGGGCATCAGCAAATTATTATTATTTTTTTAACTCATCAATTAGAAGCAAACCGATGGAGCTCAAGAAATTTTATCAAATGTGTGATCAACTAGCAACAGTCCAAACGACCAGAGCCATCGAGGTCTCTGTCAGTCCAACACACACATACGGGAGAGGATTTTCTCATAATCCCTTTTCTCCTTTTCTTCTCCTTAGCCCATATGGACCATTGATTGAGAAGAGGAGAGAGATGTTAAAGTGGTATTGTGATTGATTGGATGAATATGATTTAAAGATGATGAGAGATAATGAGAAAAAGATTAGGAGAGAAACCCAACCCCACACATACGCCGTGATGTTCGTGGAGGAAAGGAGATGGGACTGCAAGACTGACTGTGCCGTGCTTCTAGAACACAAAAGAGAGCACCAGTGAGATTCATTGGAACCAGATTTCCTCAGAAGCAGACCCTCAGAATCTCTCAGTATCCCATCACCACCGTCCATTGGAGAGAGAAATTGAAAAGCTCAAATCTCAATGAAGCAAAAAAAAAACCGCGCGCGGTTTTTAAAAAAATAGATCTGCACCCTTGGATCAATTTTTGGACGGATAAGATCGAAAGATACTGAGGGATACTGAGGGTTCCGCTTCTGAGAAAATCCGGATCCGAGATTCACTTGCTCCAGGCCACACAAACCTCCTTGATATTTGTTAAATATACTTCTTAAATGTTTTAAGGCATAATAGGCAAATATTTGACAATTAATAAATATTATTATTTCACTATCAATCAACTTAATTATGTTAGGGAGAGAAGATTTAATAAATTATATAATTTAAATTAAGATATAAGTTAATTTGTATAGCATAGAAATATAAAAGTTATGCACAAACATACAAGGGCAAATCTCCACTCCCTTATTAATCCTTTGGCACTACACTTTCTGAAGATTTAGACAATCCTAATCCCAATAATTCATATCTTAATTGTTCATTGATCATGATGGCAGAGATGGATTCTTTTTTGGTGTGAATCACAATGGCCACAGTGAAATTGTTTATGGATAAAAGAAGAAATTGTTAATTTAATATTTTTAAAATATTTATTAGCTATTGATAAAAATATCATTTTTATATGTATATCACAATATTAATGTAATAATTTAATTTAAATCCAAGTGTAAATTAATTTAAACAATATGTAATTATAAAAGCATAAAATAACATTTAATTTAGGTAAAAATTACCATTTTGCCCCTATACCCCTAATCGGCGGAATTTCGCCAGCACTTCGTTACTTTGACTCCGATTTTCCAAAATTTTTCCAGAACCTTGACCCCACCATGATTTTCAAAATTTAGGACTAAAATACCCCTATCATATGATATCCAATCATACTCGAAAGATTAAAAACCATTCTAACATTCTTACACTAACTACCGAAACTTAAGACTGAGTACCGAAAAACTTACTCAGAGCTTCGCTGCAAATTTCCCCGGCTTTCTCCTTCCCTCTTCCTCTCTCTAGATTTCGGCCAAGCTTAGTGAGAAGTGGTGTGAAGAGTGAATGGAAGGGGGGGTATTTATAGTGAATTTTGGGTTACTATTCACATTTTACCAGACTGAATTCCGACCGTCGGATTGCACTTGGGACAAATGGCTTGATCTTGGCCATTTAAGCACTTGGTCGACATAAAAAACCCTAGGTGGCACAAAATTGCATCATCCATGATGATGTCATCTTTTCCCATTTTGCCCCCGGCCCGATAAAATTTCCCGATCAGTGTCCGATTCGCGTAATCTCGGAAAATCTCAAAAATTCGGAATTAAAACTCTGAAGACATTTTCTCACTTATTAGAAATGTCCAAGTTAACCTAAATTTTGATTCCATATAGGGTTCCAACAGTCAACTCTTGGACAAAAATTCATTGATTCCAAATATGTCCAGATAATCATAAACTCATCTCCAAATGTTGAGTTATAATTTATTTTGTTCAAATCCTAATTTTATGACTATATGCCTATTTCTCAGATTTTCCTATTTCGTCTTATTACTAACTTCTTCTACTGATCTCGAATTAACTCTAGGTACAGCTCAATTCAGGATAAAAATCCACTGATCAATAATATATCCTGACTTTAGAAATCCTGTTTCCGGTTCTCTTGATAGGATCCGTTTCCTATAGATAATTATTTACGTTTTACTATTTTACTTTAATTAATTTAAATATAAGAGTTTAATTTAAGCACTCTTCCTCCATTAATAATTTATTTTTATTTTCTTTTCCCCCATAATTCATGTCGGCCCTCACACCAAAAATACATATATATATTTATTTTATTTTTTAATTAATTATTTAATTATTATTTTAATTATTTTTACATAATTTTTCATAACTTTTTCCTATTGGTCCATACTTGTATTTAAGCTCAAAAAATACCTAATCTCATTTATTTTTCTCAATATTCTCCAATTAATTAGCAAATATATTTATGCTAATTTTTAGCCATATTTCACTAATTTTAGGGTCTAACATAATTATCTTTGAATTTTCCTTTGTTTATGGCTACGTAATTAGCCAATAATTACTTGATTAACTTCTTACCAATAGTTGATAATTTTCTTGATTAGAATAACTCCATATCTTATAACTCTTGCACTAACATTTGTGTTTTATCTTCCATGCATTATATTAGGATTTACGGGGCATTTTGGTCATTTCAATACTTTTTGAACATTCCTCTTTAATTTTTCCAAGTTTATAATTTATTAAATTACCAAAATTAGAGGCAATATACTCTCTCAATTTTAATAATTATTTTATTGCCTTTTAGGATTTTTCACAATTTTCCTAAGTTATTTATGTCCTAAAGGGCATTTTCGTCATTTGGCACTTTGGCACCTAAACTCTCTAATTTCCTACAGAATTCAATTTAGAAAAATAGACTATATTAACACAAGACTTAAGATCATAATTTCACCTATCAGAAATAGCCAATTTATTTATCAAAATATAATATTTCAGATAAATAAATATGCAGGTATTACAGAGAGAGGCAGCCATGTTAGTGAGGAAGGTGAGGAAGTACAAAATTGGGAGGACAATTGGGGAGGGAACCTTTGTCATGGTGAAGTTGGCACAGAGAACCTGGAGAGTGTGTCGCTATAAAAAAGGTTGACCGTAGCACCATCATGCAAGCACAAGATGGTCGACCAGGCAGTGTAAAATTCCCAATTTTTCATACTCGTGATGAGCCATTTGCTAGATAATAATTGGCTCACTATACTTGTTCAAATTATATATTCTCTGTCTATTTGGTTTAGCCATATAGAAGTTATTATAAACACTATTTATTTATTTTGTTTCGGTAAGTTTTGTAAATTCCTCATATCTTCCGGGATTTCTCCCTCCCATTCAGCGTAACTAAGCATAAGTGATAGAGGGCTTGCTTTAGTGATGAGAAAATCCCTATGAAACTACCGCGCAACAATTCCTGAATACCACTGAGTTAAAAGGGCCCCGTTTGGTTCAATTCCTGAATAAGGAACTAGCCACTATGAGTCTAGTGCATATATTTATTACTGCATATACTTATTCTATGTTATATTATATGATTATATCAAATTTATATGAAATTAGAATATATGTACATAGATACGTTTTATCTGCATAGCGGCTGATTAAGGAACAAGAGATTCGATTTACCTAGTGAGTATAGTATAGGTAAAATGGGTTTATTGATATTGGATTTTCTAAGAGTAAATACCCTTTTTGGTCCCTGGAAAAAACACGGATGCCCTTTTTGGTCCCTGAAAAAAAATAAGTCACTTTTAGTCCCTAAAATGGAAAAATAAGGTCCCTTTTAGTCATTTGATCATTTTTTTTGCACATTTTAATCCCTCAGAAATTCCCAAAAATGTCCTTTTTAGTCCCTAAAAAGGACCAAAATGACATTTCTTTTACTCAGGGACGAAAAAGGGTCAAATGTGTTTTTCCAGGGACCAAAAAGGGTATTTACTCATTTTCTAAACATCAACATAATGAATTATTTCAAAACTGATTCTAATCAAATTGATCCTTATCCTAACCAAATTCATTTGATTGATACATGTATCCACCAATTCAAAATATAGATACAAGATTTTTCATCGAATTGTTGATAAATGGATTCAACTTGTCTCTCAACCAAATTCTTTTCAAAAACCATTTTCAATAACTTGTTGATCCCTATCCCTCTTCCCAGATTTCCAGATTGATTATCGTTTTTTAATTTCCCGGCTTAGTGTGAGTGTGAGATAGAAATATGCCCACCGAATCCTTCTTAACAATCAATGAAAGTGAAAGAAATGAAGTTTAACCCCCTCGCCTTTTCTTTTCCGGCAAACCCATCATTCCCCGAAAGGCTCCTATCTCTCTTTCGTATTACTTTTTTTCTATTTTTAGAATTCTAGAGTGGGGATTGGACTGAAGAATTTAAAAAAGAGAATAATGAATCCAAAAATTCTATGGAATTATGAAAGACGGAAAGATCCTTCTGATCGAGTCATATCATTTCAGATCATTCCATTATATTAACAATTTCAAAAAACTGTTTACTATGAACATAGTATAACGGCAGTTGGGCAAGTATGCCCCCATCGTCTAGTGGAATTCAGGACATCTCTCTTTCAAGGAGGCAACGGGGATTCAACTTTCCCTGGGGTAGGGTTAGGGTAGGAAGTTGATCATTTCTTCTCATGTCTTTTCCATCCTCCCGCCACCACAGTGTTGTCATGTCTCTCGCTATGCTCTCCAGTGCTCTTCAAATCTCTCTGCTCTTTCTTCTCTCTCTCGCTCCTCTTTACTCGGTCAATCGATCCATGCTCTTTGATTTAGATTTCTGGCTTTTGATCCCATCTTATATTAATAGTTTTTTTCTCGTAATTCTCTAAATAGCTTAGATAAAGAGAAGGTGTGACAATGGCGTACGCGATCAAGCCTACTGCTAAACCGGGTTTGGAGGAATCCCATGAGCAGATACATAAAATTAGGATTACGCTGTCCTCTAAGCACATGAAAAATCTTGAGAAAGGTGTGCTTTTTTTTTTTTTGGGTGTTTTGATTACTTTCTGATAGTTTGTACTGCTACCGTTAAACCTTAATAAGCATTAGCTTTGAACTGCTGAGCTATAATTCTCCAAAAGAACTAATTGTAAGATCTCTTTCCCACTTCCTTCCTTTCTGTCATTCTTTATACATTGACGTGCTCTCTTTTCTCCTGATGGACATAATCAGAAACGTGTATTAGTTGTCCGTGTTCCGTTGCCACACGTTTTGTGTTTCTAAATTCAACATGGCAAGAGGAGCACATTGTAAAAGGAAATAAGCGTTTCAATGCATTTGTTTCCATTGAAGCTGCACAGCTGAAATCCTTAGTACGATACACTCTCTGCCTTATGAGATTCAAAGGCAAGTTTAAAAAAACCACTCATTACGACTTCTTCCTTTTCTCTTATACATGTTCATCCCTCTCCTCATTCTAAAAAATAAGTGAATTCTGATCAATTTTTCTTTTTAACTACATATGGGTATGATGGTCTTTTAACAATATTAAAAAATTCCTAATCAGGCCTGATAAGGGATTTATTATAAGTATAGGACTAAATTTAGATTTAGGCATTTCAACGGAATTTGATCAGGATTCTCTCTAGTAACTATTAAATATTTAACGATCATCATTAAATATAATCATGGAAATGCAAGCATCTTTATTGAATTCATACTTCTTTTTTTGTAATCATACGTGTATAAGTGATTTTAATAAATGAAGTATAAACATAGTCAAAATTCTCAAAGTCACTCATAAATTTAAAAAAAACAAAACAAAATCCAACCAGCTGAAATCACGATTAACCAGTGTCATTTTGACGAGTATCACTTATAAAAATTATGATCATCTAAAATCACAGTTGTTCACCAGTAATCCAAAATGTGGTGATCTACCTAGATTTGCGCCATAACCCAAATCTATTTGTTTTTCCTTTTTAATTGTTTTTCCTTCAGTTTAAATAAATGTAATTGATTTGTTTCTTGAACTATTTTGTTGAATTAATCTACTATGTCATGTGATTATTGACCAGAGACGGGAGATGACGAGATTACGTGAATGAAAAAGGAGTTGCAGACTTTTTACCTTTTTTATTGATAAGGGTATTATAGTCTTTTAAAAATTTATGTCTTATTTTAAAATAAAATTAATATAACTATTCCTTATATATAGCAAACCTAATTTTAAAGCCCCAATCTTAATCTTAATCACAGTCATAGTTTCTATCCATCAAAATTCAGTATTACGAATCAAATTTAGCATTATGGTTGCTGCTAAAACTCTCATTTTCAACAACAACCTTGAATGCTGACTCTAGAAGTCATTAATGATGAGACTTTCAGCTGGCTGTTGAAAGTCTCCCATTCAGCGGTGACTTTTCTTAAGCCCCTGAAACTAACCCTTTCGGTGACAACATTTGCCGTTGAAGCTCCCACATTCAGCATCAACCTTGAATGTCGAACGATGTTTTTTTTATAACTAACAATAGAATAATAAAAATTTACATGTCCAGCCAAATTTACCTTATTGCTCATAAAAAATATTATATGTGGTTATATGCGTTTTACAAATTCACCTATGAAAAGCCATATATGGAGCGAATTTAAATCCTCTCAATTATAACTTAATGGATGGATATTAATAATCAAATTATCATCTACCTTGTTGCTCACGGGTGGTGCTGGCCTCATGCGTGCAGTCGAGACATACCAATATGATATAAACAAACATATACAATTATACAAAGAATGAATGTGAGATTAAAGTTACTATATGTTAATCTTTTAAATACTATAACTTCCCCAAGGTTCTTATCAATTTGCTTGTCCTTTAAGCTCGGTTCTATAATTAACATTCATATAAAGATTGGTCATTATTCAAACTAACCTTAATAACATAATGAAGATTTTATTTTCTGTAGACTCACCTCAAAATACTTGTCCTTTTATATTAATCAGTCATCTTTTGATAATATTATACCCTTATGACTATGAATGTATACCTACTAAGACTTATTGAATACTATTAACTATAGAACAAATACTATTTGAGCCATCCAACGCTTCATATCTTATCCAAAAAAATTCTCACTATAAAGGTTAACACAATTATCCACTTATGTGATTATTCTTAAATGTATTAGAAATCAAGCCTTTAATTTATCTAGGAACTTGGAAAAATCATATCTTGATCTATACAACTCCAAATGGAGTGATTCGAGTTTCTAATTAAAACTTGATAAGTCTATTTTCAAATATTAATAATCACCAAGTTAATATATGGCTGAAACTTGGACATTGTTCGTTTCTGGAATCAAAATTTTCTAGATTCCCTGTCCAAGCTTTGAGAAATCATAATTTGAGTTTTAGACCTCCAATTAAT
The DNA here is from genome assembly GCA_025563575.1 of Acacia pycnantha. Taxonomy (NCBI): domain Eukaryota; kingdom Viridiplantae; phylum Streptophyta; class Magnoliopsida; order Fabales; family Fabaceae; genus Acacia; species Acacia pycnantha. The sequence goes on along the minus strand of JAMWYP010000023.1, from coordinate 324,262 downwards.
AACATGCTTTATGACTTGTTTTAAAGCTTCAGAGGTCTACTTTTTTTGAACTGTAACATCCCATTTTCTAAAGCGGATTTTTTTTTTCAATCAGAGTAGAGCAATGGAGCGAAAGAGTAACTGATCATAACAAAACTTGAACCATAGTGTAACATAGTATTGATATTACAGTGATCCTACTGTTCGAAAGGTAAACTACTGTTTCGAGGTAAGTACAGAAAGCGATAATATAACTTCGGCCGGTAGCCTACTCCTGCTGCTTGTCCTTAGCACCGATCCGTGGTCCTCCGGATCCTGAAGCTACAGCTGAGATTCAATTCACCGCATTGAATCTCAGGTAACGGTTAACCTTATGCTCAAATAAAACAGTATATAGACAACAGATATTCATAACATAACAGCAGCATCACATCAGATAAGTGTGACACAGACAGAACATAAGCATGGAGTAGTATGTAAGGTCCTACACAACAACATTGTGACACAGACAGGACATAAGCATTAAGCAGTATGTAACGTCCTACACAAATATAGCCTACACATTAACCTGTGCCACGATCACGTGTCCTCAGCGCTAGGAAAACTTAAAGCGGTATTATCATGTCTATAACCCGTACAAGGCTATATGTATAACGACGACCCTAAGCAGAGCCGGTATATGAACGTATCTATGACATATATGTATATGAGAACTATAGGATTAGTGTTACGATGCAGCGTCCGTACCTTCGTTGGCGTACGTAGATGTTTACGCGAGCTGTACTTTCTGACGGAAAACAGCGGTTTGTCCGACAGCGGCACGTTGGACAGCGTAACAGCAGCAGATCAGAGTTTCTGATGTCCTATAAGAGTAATATCACTTTCTTTAGTGATTTGACATTATAACTGGCATTTTAGGTAAACATTACCATTTTGCCCCTATACCCCTAATTGGCGGAATTTCGCCAGCACTTCGTTACTTTGGCTCCGATTTTCCAAAATTTTGCCAGAACTTCGACCCAATGATAATTTTCGAAATTCTAGACTAATATAGCCCTATCATATGATATCCAATCATGCTTGAAAAATTAAAGGCTATACTAGCGGTACTACTCTAACTATTGAAAGAACTACAGCTTAAAGCTCACTATTTTAACTTTCAACTTTGGAGACTCAATCCCTACTATGTTTTTACCTCGTCGGGCATCTTTCAATGCAATGAGGCTTAAAAACAAGAATAGGAATCTCATCTCCTACTTCCTAGATCTAACTAACAGTTCTACTAAAACTACCGAAAGAACTAAAGACTAAGGACCGAAAGACTTACCCGTTGAAGACTTCCGCACAATTTTCCCCAGAGCTTCTCTCTTCTTTCTCCCTCTAGATTCGGCCAAGGAGGAGGAAAATGGTGTGAAAATGCAAAGGGAGGGGGGTATTTATAGGTGAAGGGTTAGGGTTTCGGCCGTCGGATCAAATTTGTGAGAAGCGATCTGGATAGTCCAACACAACTTTTGAAAAACCCTTTCTTCCCTTTTCCCTTTTCACACTTGGCCAAAATTCATGGCCCAAAATTAAGGGTTTGGCCAATAAAATGGCGCCACGTGTCCCTTCCGAAGCTTAGGTCAATTTCCCGATCGGTGCAGGTCGCGTACTTTCGGAGAAATCTCAAAATTCTGGTTAACTAACTTTGAAGATCTCCTCTTACTTACTAGAAATGTCTATTCTAATCTAAATCTTGATTCCATACAGGGCATTCCGTGTTCGGCCGAAGTTTCTCAAAAAACGTGTCAAAATCGGGTCGATTCTGGCTTCGTTTTCGAATCATCAATCTCTAGAGAAAAATTCACTGATTCCAAATATGTCTAGATAAATTCAAACTCATTCCTAAATGTTGAGTTAGAATTTATTTTCTTCATATCCAAAAATGTGCATATCTACATTTTTCCCTATTTCGTCTTATTAGGAAAATGCACAATCGGCTTCAGAATTTACTTCCGGAAGAGTCTAACGGAAGATAAAATTCCACTGATCAATATTTTACACTGACTTTGGAAATCCTATTCCTAGATCTCTAGATAGGATCCGTTTCCTAATTATTGAATTACTATTCACTATAATTCACTTTAATTAATTATATTATATTATAATACAAAACTTCTAAACTAAGTTTTCATTTATTTTTTACTTTTTCTTTTCTTTTCTTGGGGCATAATTTTCGGCTGGCCCCCTTTTTTTTAATTAATATTTATTTATTTATTTTTTATTTAATTATTTATTTATTTAATTTTTCCCAAAAATTCCACAAAAATCCCTAATTGGTCCATTCTTGTACTTAGGCTTAAAAATACCTAAACTCAACTATTTTTCTCCAAAATTTCCAATTAATTAAAAAATATGTTTTTACTAATTTTAGGCCAAAAACCACTAATTTTAGGGTTCTACATAATTATTCATGAATTTCCTTTACTTATACTTAAGTAATTAGCCCAATATTACTTAATTACTTTATTATCACTTGTTGATAATTTTCTTACTTAGAACACCTCATTACCTTCATACTCTTGCATTAACATTAGAATTTCCATGTCTCTTGCATTACTTCAGAAATTACAAGGGTATTTTAGTCATTTCAATACTTTTTAAGTATTTTTCTGTAATTTCTCCAAGTTCATAATTTATTAAATTACCATAATTAGAGACAATATATTCTCCTAATTCACTTGGTCATTTTACTGCCTTTTAGGATTTTTCATAATTTTTCTAAGTCTTTTACCCTTCCCAGGGGTATTTTCGTCATTTTGGCACTTTGGCCCTTAAATTCCCTGATTTCCTACAGAATTCAACATAGAAAAATAGACTATAATTACACAAGTCTTAAGGTCAAAACTTCACTTATCAGAAATATCCAATTTATTTATAATATTCCAGATAATAAAAATCCAGGTATTACATGAACGATACAGAGGTCTACTTCACTTTGTCCAAAACTTCCCAGAAAAGCAAGGTCATTTACTTAATCAAAATCTTTCTTGAAAATAACAGTCCTAGTTTTAAACACATAACTTATATTTTTCAATGTTCAACTTCAAAAATCTATATATGAAGTTCTAGGTGTTCAAATTAGGTGATTCCAAAACCTATGAACTCTTTATTAAGTCTAGTTTCTAGGAAAAATGGTTTCAGCATTTAATCAGATGCATACCATTCCCAATTCACAAAAACATGACCTCTGTCCAGATGTCACTCCAGAACTGTAACTCATTTTCAAAAATCATAACTCCTTCTATACTTATCCAATTGACATGATATTTGACTCATATTAAATTTTAAGGAGTGTACTATATATTCACAAATTTTCAAGGTCGGAGGAGGTTGTTTGATCAGTTTTTATTTTACTAAAATACTATCACTCCAGCTGTAAGTTTCAGATTCTCCAGATTCTTGACCTGACTTCCAAAAATTATATCTTAAGTTCTAGACCTCCGTTTAAAGTGATCTTGGACTTGTTTTAAAAATCAGGGAGTGAACCATCATCTGACAAAATTTCACAGAGAAATTCGACCTTTGACCCATGAAAACAACATGCAAAACGTGCTCTATTTTCGGACTAAGGTGCAGAGGTGAAAAACAACACATGCAACTTCAATCTATGGCTCAAATCTTCCAAAATTCAAACTCCATGCACTTATATAAGACATGCACGGTTTAAAAGCTTGTTTTCTTAATCAAAGTAGACCAAAAATCATTTCAAAATCGACATGCATGCATCAAAACAATGTCATGAGCTCTCTCTCTCACACACTAACCCATGAGTTTTAGCCACCAACGTAACAACTCACAAAACTTCAACAAATCCAGAAAACAAGATGGGAAATTGTTTTGGAAACTCACTTAGACCCAAAAATGGTTTTACATGTGAGTTTGATGATCTCTTCTTCTACCTCCGGTGATCTCGCTTTCTCTCTGGTGAACTCTCCGGTTCTCTCTCTCTCGTTGTCTCTCTCTCCATCTTTTGTGTGCCTGGACGAGATGAGAGAAATGACGGGAGGATGAGAGAGTATGGGTTGTTGTGTGTTGTATGAGACAGATGAGAGCATAAAAGAGAGTGTTTGTGTGTTTGTGTGTTTGCTGCTCACTGAGAATGAAGAATGGAAGAACGAGGGAAATGTGAAGATATAGTGTGCGTGTTTGTGTATCTGGATATGTGTGTATGGCGGATGAGGGAGAGGGAAAATGGAAGGGAGAGAGCACATGGTATTAGAAGGAGGAGGGAGTGTAAGAGGTGTCATGCATGTAAAGGTGTGGGGCCCAGTCCAATATTAAACTCATCTAGCTCCCTACAAAACTCTTGTTTGCAATTTAGCCATTTTCTAATTTAATCGCAAATATTAGTTAGGTGATAGAAATTAATCCTTAATTTCATTTAAGGAAATAATTTCTTTAGGCAATAAAGCATTGTCTCTAAAATATTTAGGCACAAAATTATTTGCTAACTAGGGACGGACCTTAGAATAAACAAGGGAGGCCTCCCCCCAAAAAAAAAATTAAAATAAATAAAACGTTTGTTCATAATTTTTTTAAAAAAAATTTAAAATAATGTAAAAATGTATGTTATCTTATATATTAGAATTGTTAAAATACTTTTATTATACATTTAGCCCCCAAATATATTTTAAATTAGTCAATGAGTATACATTTGGCCTCCCAAATATTTATCCCAAGGTCCGCTTTTTGGTAATTAAGATTGATTCTCTCCGGTAAGAAAGAATAATTAACAAAAAAGAGAGAAAATTTGTTTTGTAGGAGGCGAAATATTCTTAACATGTGAGAACGCTTTCCGGTCATCCCCCCCCCCCCCAAAAAAAAGAAAGAGAAAAAGAAAAGAAATATTCTTAGCATGAATTTCCGTTGTCCCGTACTGTTCGAGTCCTTGTCTATGAAATTCTATCTATTAGTTTCACTTCATATGTTGCGAGTACTCAACCGGTGCACTGAAATGGGCAATAAAGTACTTCAGTTTTAGTTAGTGAATTTTCTCAATCTACTCTTTTGTTGAATTTAATTTGCTTCTTGTTTATTTAAATTTATGCAAATGTTCTATCTTGTGTTACTTCATTTATACACTAGTACAAAGTGATCTTTTCACACCAATTATACTTGTTGGACGCAAAACGTCCGTTTACTTCATTTATACTCGTTGCAAGAAAAGCCGTTTGCTTTATTTATACTCGTTGCATCCAAAGGCCGCCGTTGTGGCTTACAAGAGTTTCATATATTTCTCCATTTATAAGTTTATTAACAAAAACAAAATCATATCAATCCTCAACACAACCCTCAGCATGGACTAGTAAACTTCAGCATTTGCTACTCTTTTTTTTCACCTATGCATTTGCTACCCTCACTAGTGCAAAAAAGGATTTAAGACCGCCTCATTTAGAGCGGATCATCGACGGCCCACTCTTAAAGGTGTGACCGGTGACAGTTTTGTAAATAAAAAGAACTTCTTATACGTTAAAGTGCTTTAAGACTGCCTCATTAAGACCGGACTAAGGAACCACAGCTCCTAAAACTATGACCGGTGGCAGATTTGTAAATATAAAGAACTTCTTACATCCGGACACTGTTAAAATAACAACCGGTCTTAAAAATGTTATTAAAAAAATTGAAATATCAATTACTTTTGGAGAAATCTCATACAGCCAGACTTATATTCTCTACACTCCAAAATTAATACGGAAAAAATAAAATATAAATGTATCAAACTTTTAAGACCGAACATTTATAAAAGACGGTCTTAAAAGTTAGACCTTTAAAACCGGACATAAATCACGACCGGTACTAAAATTTAAATAAAAAATTAATTAATGTTAAGACCAGAGTTACAGAATGACCGGTCTTAAAAGTTAGACTTTTAAGGCCGGACGTAAAATCAGGCCGGTACTAAAGTTTAAATAAAAAAATAATTAATTTTGAGACCGGAGTTTTAGGAAGTCCGGTCTTAATGGTTAACCTTTAAGACCATATATACTCATTTGTCCGGTCTTAAAAATGAAGCGTCAAATATAGTTTCTTCGCGTGGAAGCTTTTGACACTCTCACTGAAGAACGAACCCCTGTTCACGTTGCGAAACCCTTCCTGTTGCATTACCTCTCTTCCTCGCCCCACGTCTGGTTAGCCTCTGTTACTCCCTCATTTGCTTAGGCATTCCTATCACTTTCTTGAAAATGAGCAGTGAAAATGATTCCACTCGTGTTCTGGAACTCCAGATCTTGCTTTGGTAGTGCGGATCGGTCGAACCAACCTCTTCATCTCACAATGAGCCTCCCTCGGCGCCGTGCACGCCGTGGTAGAGCGGCACACGAATGAGGAGGTTTCCCTTAGTCGGAATCTTGGAATGGCTCGAGATTCGGTTTGATGAAAATTTGCAACCTTTCGGTCCTAGTAAAACCACATATACTAGTTTTGTCGGCGCTCTAGTATGCAGCAAGGTTAGCATCTTGATTGATGAGTGGAAAAATGTGGACCAAAGCACAATAAAGGATCCTATTTGGGACACTATCCGCTTACATGCAACGTCCCAGCTCGAGAAGTTGAAAGACTCAACATTGTCTTATTCTGAGCGGTTCAGGAAGTTTAAGACCTTTCTTGCTAACACTTATATTTTTGCCGAGGTGAAGCCTGACCATAAACCCTGGCACAAGTACAAATTTATTGATGAAGAGATTTGGCAACAATTTGTTCAGCTGCGGACCACTCCTGAAGATCTGGTGAGTTTATATTTAGTTTTGTTTGCACTTTTGTTTGCTTATTAACCTGTGCGGATATGTGAAAGTTATTGTGTACATCTAATCCTGTTAGTTAAATGGTTTGGTGTGTGAATAGAAGTATACATTTCCTGCCTTTGTCCTGCATCGAGAGGAGCATGTCCTAATTCCATGCAAGTCGATATGTAAAGCGTGTAATATGGTTAGACGTTCTTTGTTAGTTAGTTAGTATGTTAAGCGTGTAATGGTTTCGGTGCAAGTAGTTAGTTAGTTATTCTAATATGTGTGTAGGGAAACCAATTATGATGAATGAATGAATTGGTGAGTTGGCAGCAATTGCAACTCCCTTTCCTTTTGTTCTCCCAATTTCTTCTACAATGCTAGATCTTCCTTAAGTATAATGTTTAAACTTGATGAAGTGAATTTGACTAATGTTTGACGTTCATATCAAGCAGAAGTTCTCTAATTTCTGTTAGTGACATGTCTGGAATTCATAATTGATAGTTGTTTTCAATCTTGATTCACAGAAAAGAGGGAAAAATACCAAGAGATCGGGAGAAAGAATGATTGCCCACACAGGGCTTCTCGCGGCGGATATGAAAAGGCCGAAAAAGATTTGATGGCAGCCAAGCGGAAGAGATTGGAAGATGAAGCTGAATCCAATCCTTCTACGGTAGTTGACCAGCCGCCATCTCCAATACGTCGCGAGGAGTTGTGGTTGTATATTCGGCAAAAGCCAGCGGCGCCTACATGAGTGAACAAACTCGTGTAGTTCTTTGAACAATTGTAAGTATCGATATTGTGACGTTTTACTTACTAATTAAACATGTTTCATTACAAAGCTTCTCGTTATCTGTATCTTACGGGAAGATCTTAAAAAGAAAGAGGCGAGAGGGATCTTTTGCGTCGGACGGGAGGAATGATGTTCGGCATTGCGACCGGAAAAGCAGATCACTCGGGGCGTGTAAGGGGGATTGGAGGACGGGTAGGCCTAAAGCAATACTTTGGTAAATCCAAACGCCACAGACAAAGTATGATTACCCGGGAGGAGATGGATCAGACGGTTGCCAAATTAAATGAGGAATCAATCTATATGTGGAGGATCGTGATAGTCTTAGACAATTGGTTACTAAAGGGACTGTCCACAACTTCGGATCAACTGTACACCACGAACAAATGGATGATGATGAAGTCGAGTGTCGAGTTGAAGAGGTGATCAATGATGCACTGTCCCTCTCTCAACCGATGAGTGAAGCTTATGAGTGATGTCAAGGGAACCTTCATCTCTTGGCCGTGAAGCTTGTAGATGTCTCTACTCCTCGTCAAGCTCCATCCCCTCGTCAAGCTTCACCCCTACTCAAGTTCCATCCCTCATCAAGCCGTCCCTCCTCAAGTTGCACCCTCCTCAAGTTCCATCCCTCATGAAGCTTCGTCCCCTCCTCAAGTTGCACCCCCTCCTCAAGTGCCATCCCCTACAACTAACTTGACGGCCAAGGAAAAAATATCCGATTTGGTAGCCAACAGATGGTTTAAAGATAAATCGTGGCCTGTCAATGAAGTAGTAGGCCTCCCTCATCCTGAACCGGTTTACATTGATAATGAAGATGTAAAGTCCATGCTGCTTCCTGGACAGCAGGTTACTAGTCCATGTGTTCAAGTATTTATAAAGTAATAAGTATCTTCTTCCTTGATTACATAATTTATATGCACCGTTTAGACACACATACATATATACTAATTCCCTGATCGATGTCATTCTTGTAGGTGCATGCATGAGAAACTGGTTCAACAAGGCAGAATCGAGGATTTTGGATTCTTGTGCCCAGTGTATGCAAGTACAACATCCAAGGAGGAGTACATATCAAAGGGTGTGTGAAGTGCAAAGAAAGGTGTACTTGTTTCCAAACTGGCTCGGGTATATATATATCACATTTCTTGTCTGTAATTCACTTAATTCTGCTACATATGTATATATCACTGAGTACTTTACTGCTGTATTGAAATTTCAGCAACCACTATCAGTTGGTCGTCATGAACATGGAGTCGCATTATGTTATCTTCTTATGCTCCATTCACTTGGATCCATCGCCTACGTTGAAGCAGATCATCAACAAGTATGAATGTCATTTTGATTGTCTTATCTAAAATCCCTGTTGTGAATTTTCAGTGAACATTACTGATAAATTTGTGATTTTGATGATAGTGGCATGAAGACCTTCCAAAGAACGGTAAAAAAAAGGCGTGATGGGTTTGATATCATCCCTAAATGGTACCAACCAATGGTTAGTACATATTTGGACATGGCATAACTTGGTCTTAGAAAATCAAAGTCAGGACAATAATTAATGTCCTAAATTAATTCATTTGTAAATAATATATGTTATAGCAACAATAGCCTTCTGTACATACATTTGTTTATTTTTTTGACTAGCTAATTCATTCTTTTGTAAATATAACGCAATGCAATTCAATAATAAATTTGTTTATTTTTTCGAACAATTTGTGTGTGTCCATTTTGGGTTTCTGAATGAATGGATTGGTGGATAAAGCTATTTAATTAGTGCTTGAAATTTGAGATACAGGCGGATGTTGTAAATGAGACTTTTAGGACCGTACGTTTGTTAAAAGAACGGTCCTAAAGTTCTTCATCCATTTTAAGACCGTATATTTAACAAATATCTGGTCCTAAAAGTCTTCGTCTAATTCTAAAAAGTATGGGTAGACTTTTAGGACCGTATATTGTTTATTTGTCCGCTCCTAACTTCAAATTTTTCAAATAAGGCTTAATTTTTAGGACCGTATATTTGTTAAAAGAACGGTCCTAAAGGTCTTCATCCATTTTGAGACCGTATAATTAACAAATATCCGGTCCTAAAAGTCTTCGTCTAATTCTAAAAATTATGGGTAGACTTTTAGGACCGTATATTTTTTATTTGTCCGCTCCTAAATTCAAATTTTTCTAATAAGGCTTAATTTTTAGGACCGTATATTTGTTAAAAGAACGGTCCTAAAGGTCTTCGTCCATTTTAAGACCGTATATTTAACAAATATCCGGTCCTAAAAGTCTTCGTCTAATTCTAAAAAGTATGGGTAGACTTTTAGGACCGTATATTTTTATTTGTCCGCTCCTAACTTCAAATTTTTAAAATAAGGCTTAACTTTTAGGACCTTGGATTGTTATATGTCCGGTCCTAATATTCTTCCTTTAAATAGAGTTACTGACTCGGTTTTCAGACAAATTGTTAGGGTTCAAGACAACCAAGTTTCTGGCGTTCTTCTCAAGTTTTGTGCTTCGTTGTCCTCGTTTTTAGTTGACCTGGATGTGAATATCACCATCGGTGTCCCTTTTCTTTTTGTCGAAAAAAGAAAGAAGATAACGAAAAGGACACTGAAAATGTTCACATCATGTTAAGTAAGGAGGACGACAACGATGGTCCAAACTTGAGAAGAATCGTCACTCTGTTTGTTTTAGTTCGAATAAGGTAAACAATGTTTTTTGTTTCGCCTGGTACTCGAACATTGGCTCGAGGCATTTTCTCTACCCCTTCTTACCCTGAAAAAGCAGGGGCACCTTGCATCCTTGAACCGATAACCATCTTTCGGCTAACCTAGCCTCCTCCGTCCCTCGAGACCAACAAAGGGTAGTACAACTCCTATAGTCCTATATTTAGTAATTCCTGAACTCTTTTTTCTGTATTGAGGATCATCGAAATAAGCAAGAATACTATTTCTACAAAAAATGCCATTGAGAGGTATTTCAATCAAGAAACAATTAGATGGAAAAAGCGAGTAGAGAGAGTCCGTTGATGAGTCTTACTTGTTTTCTAGGTATCTTTTTTTTTTTAGAATAGAATACCCTGTTTTGACTGTATCGCACTATGTATTATTTGATAACCCAATAAATCTTCGATCCTCGGCCCAAATCAAATTTCAAAAAATGGAGGAATTTCAAGTATATTTAGAACTAGACCAAGAAGTGAGTTATTTATAAGCCAAGCATTCTATTCTTCTTATGGCTAGATCCAATCACTCGAATTTTCGATATTCCTTTTTATTTCTCATCAAACGAATGGCATCTTCTTCTAGAAATCCTAGCTATTCTTAGCATGATATTGGGGAATCTCATTGCTATTACCCAAACAAGCATGAAACGTATGCTTGCGTATTCGTCCATAGGTCAAATCGGATATGTAATTATTGGAATAATTGTAAATCCAGTCTTTCACTAAGATTTCGAATAGCTGTCCCGAATTTTTTTGTTTTGTATGGTCGTAACTGTTAACTTTATTCTGCAAATTTTTAATGTTGATCACCACGAAGAGGACAATGTTTTGTCTGTTTCCTTTTTGTCGGAAAAGAGAAAAGAACATCACGATAAAGTACAAGGAAAGCGATTGGGATCTAAAAATTTTTATTTTATTATTTTTTTTTTTGCTGCCGTGTGAGGCAGCAGTAGTACAAAAAAAACATAAAAATTTCTAATCCTCCCCATCGTTGTCGGGGGGGAGGGAAGGGTCGGAGACGTCGTCATCGAGGTATGGTACTCAACGTCATTGGCGTCGAGTACCGCGTCCAGCTTTCATGTTGACTGGCGTGATAGACTGAAACTTGATTGGCCCAAGCGTCGGTCTATATGAGCGACGTGGGCTATCAGGTGCTCCAGCATCTGCCATAAGTTCGGGTTCGGAGGCAACGGAGGAGGATATGGAGGTGCCTCAGGCTTTCGCCCAGCAGGAGGACCTCGTCGTGGTGGAGGAGCCATTACGGTGGAGGTTGTAGGAGGAGATGGAGATGAATGTGAAGAAAGTAAAGTAACAACGGGTTTAAATAGAGAACCCATCCTGAACAATGTGAAACACCGGAAACATTAACGGGGAGACGCATAGTTACTCAGAATACGAGGAGACGACTAGTTGGGAAGTTTATGTGGAAGTCGAAGAGACTCAATTCATTTCAACATAGGGAAGGGGACTCAGATTTTGAAAAGAATGAACTTTTAATACCGAATACTATAAAAGATCCGTTCTTAAAAGTAATATTTTTTAGCCAAACATTCTTACTTGAAAAAAATAAATTTGAAAAATATAAAAATAAATGAGTTTTAGGACCGGATATAGTATAAAAAGACAGTCTTAAAAGTGTTTTAGGACCGGATAAAATATTAAAGGTCGGTCTTAAAAGTAATTGTTAAAAATAATTGACTATTAGGACTGGATATTTAAACAAATACGCTCTTAAAGTAGAAACATCATTTATACCAATTGACTTAATCATCATCGATGTTTATCTCTCCTGCTCTCTGTCCTTATTAACTCCACACACTACCTCTTTGTCCTTGTTAACTCCTCACTACCTATCTCTCTGCCCCAACCTCTCAAAGCCTCAAACCATGGTTAGAACTGCTCGTAGGGGTGCGTACACACCTCAAACTCGTGCCATGGTTAGAACGTTGTACGGTGCGCCTCCTCCAGCGAGAGTGCGTCCAATTGTTTCCGAAGACTCTCGGGTCGTTGGACCCATTGTTATTTCTTCGGATGATGAAGAGATTGCATGCGCACCCCCGATGTTCGTGCTCCCACCAACCTTCACAACATGCAGATGTTCGTGCTCCCCTACCCAACTGTTGTTGGCCCAGTAGCGCCTACCTATGACCCCTCTCAGCTTTGCTGTAATGATCCATTAATATTGCGAGTGGAGCAAATAAGACAAGAAGTTGCTGATCTCCGGCGGGAAATTAATGCTCTTCACGCCGAAATCGCCGAGGTTGTTCAGTCAAATTCTAGTGGATGATAATATTCCGTTTCTTTTTCTTTTGTTTTTTCTTTCTCCTTGTGTATGCATATTCTGAAAGTAATGTAAGACTTTAAGAACTCCGTATGAATTTTTTGGTTGTTCTCCAGAAATTAATGAAAGAAGCTTATTCTCCAATTTTACTTTATTTTTTTGTCCAAAAAAATATCCTTTATATTATTGATTCATTCTAATGCAATCACCAAGGCCAATAAGACCGATTTAATAAGTAACGGAACTAAAGAGTATTTTGTATTTTAGGACCGGACGTTTGATAAACCTCCGGTCTTAAAACTTTAATAAAAGGTTAGGACCGGATACCTTTAAAACTCCGGTCTTAAAATGTTATTTGTATCTTTAGGACCGTACATTTAATAGATAACCGTATTAATAAAATCCAAAAAGCTAAATAAGGTATCTTTGTCGCGCGGAAAATTAAATTTCCTCTCTCGAATCTCTTGCCGCTACCGAAAGTCAATACTCGGAGTTCCGACTCCAGTGTTTGTGTGTTGCTTCGTCGCTTCTTCGCGTTCCTCTCTCGACAATCACTATCTGGTTCCTTAGCTTAACGTCTATAGACGAAGCTGTAAGAGGTGTTTCGGTTATATAACTTTATTATTTTCCAGCTTATCGTTCTTGGTTTTTCATGGGTTTAACGAAATCGATGTAATGTTCTTATGGGTATTCTCTGTTGTTAATGAATATTGTTTTTGAAGATTATATTTGCACTTTAGACCTACCCAACCGACCAACAGGTGTTTTTAGGTTACTCTTGCTGTCTTGTTCTGCAATATCACCGTTCGTTCTCGTCGAGAAGTAAGACTCGTGTCGCATTTGAATTTATATGCTTGGTGAGTCCACAAGACCTTCATCCCATGCATTTAATTTCCTCGTCTTGCATTTATTTTGGTTCTTAGATTCACTGTGATGCATTTATGACCAAAAGTGATTCTTTGTTATGCATTTAATGGGCAAGTTCCTCCGTAAAAGTGATTCTTTGAGCACATATATTTGCATTTGGATGTTGGCTTATTTTATATGCAAGTTTCAATTTTTTCGGATTATGAATGATCAATGATTTTCGTCTATATATAGGAATTCTACTATGGATCACAGTTGGATAAATGCTTTACGAACGAGTGTTGAATATCAGAATGGGGTGAGGGAATTTATAGAATTTGCTAAACAAAATGCCCATGATGATAGGGGGAAGTTTTATTGTCCTTGTGTAGAATGTTTGAATGAGAGTCGACTAAGTCCCGAAGTTATACACACACATTTAATTTGTCAGCGATTTTGTAAGACTTATACAGTATGGGTATGGCATGGTGAAAAAATGCCAAGCGGGTCTCAACATGGGGAAGTGGCCTTTTATGATAATGAGACGGATATGGATGATCGCATAGAGGACATTATCCGTGATGTAGGAGAAGAGGCTTTTGAACGATCACGCACATATGGTAATATGTGCAGTGATGCAGAGACGCCGCTATACCACAGGTGTAAAAATACCAATTGTTGAACGCTGTATTGAAATTGGTAAGCTTGAAGGCACGTCATGGATGGAGCGACAAGAGTTTTTCAAAATTGCTTGAGGCTTTGAAGGACATGCTTCCGGATCGTAATGTATCTAAGGATGAGAAACGAAGCTTTTGTGAGTGTTTACATGGCACAAATGTTCCCTCAGGGTATTCTTGAAATTTTAAGAGGCTTGTCTCAATGAAGGATTTGAAATTAGTAGGCCAAAAGTATCATGATTGTCATGTCTTGATGCAACAGCTACTCCCAGTAGCTATTCGAGGCATCGCCGAATATGATCTTCGGGTCGTTTTGACTAGACTTTGTTTCTTCTTCAATGCGGTTTGTAGTAAAGTCTTCGAGATTGAAAAGTTGGATGAATTGGAGAATGAATGATATCTTATCTTGTGCCAGCTTGAGAAGCTATTTGTTCCTACATTTGTTGACATCATGGTTCATCTGAGTGTTCATCTAGTGAGGGAGATAAAGTTGTGCGGCCCTATCCATTTACGGTGGATGTACCCTATTGAAAGATCTATGAAATTCCTAAAAGGGTACGTGAAGAACGCGTACCAGAGTATGGATCGTGATGAATTGTCACAAGTCCACTTATACATCTTGAATAATGTTGATGAAATTCAAGCCAGCATATCTGCACATAAAGAAGTTGTAAGGAAAGAGGACCATCGAATGACCGAACAAAGGTTGATTAGGGAGCATAACAAAACTTTTGCAAACTGGTTCAAACAAAAGGTCGAGGGATCTAAATGTGTTTCTGATACAATGAAATGGTTAGCACGTGGTCCTGAGGTTGATGTCATAAGTTGGAATTCGTATGTGATCAATGGTTATACATTTTACACGAAGTCCCTTTATGATATGAGCACAGTCCAGAACAGTGGTGTTATGTTAGAGGCTGAATCTATGCACTTCTCCAGTTCGAAAGACAAGAGGCCTAAATTGGCAATCATGCCATATTATGGGGTTATTGAAGAGATTTGGGAGGTGGACTATGTCAAAGTTAGATTTCCCATCTTCAAATGCAAGTGGGTTAATGTCAATAATGGTGTTTAGATCGATCGACTAGGATTCACTTTAGTCGATATCAATAGTAGAAGTTTTGGAGATGAACCTTTATTATGGCGAGATCATGCAAAACAAGTGTTCTATATCACCGATCAAGAAAATAAAATGTGGTCTCGTAGCTCTCCAAGGAAAGAGGGTCATTGATATTGATGAGGAAAGTCATTCAAATTATGGTCTTCCCGAGAGTACTCCTTTACAACGGTTTCACAGGACATGAGCGAAGAAGATGAAGCGGATAATGAACCCGGCATAAGAAATGATCATCAAGAAGGGATATGGGAGGATATCACTTTATAAAAGAGTCAATTCATCATAAGGTAATATTCATATGCAGAATTCTTAGAAAACTTTAAGGTTTAACTATATTATATTCCTTCTATGTTCTTAATTACACAATGTCATCATTGACTATATGAATTTGTTCTTGTTTTGTTTTTGTGGCGAGGATCCGATTCAAAGGGGCATGTTATAAAAGAGGATGCATGTTACGTTGTTGGGTAGGAATCGGATGAAGGCATGGTGAATAATATATTATATTGGACTACATATATGTTGATTTACGTCCTGCATGTTTTGTAACTCATTGTGATTGTAATTAGTTATATCTTAGCTTATTGTATAAATTACTTTAGTTGTTGTAGACTTAAGAGGCCACATAACTCATGGTGGATAATATTTGTATTCTTTTTCCAAATTCAATATATTCATGTTCATAGCTTGTAGCTTAAAGTATATCGACTTTTATGTGCTGTTTTGGATGGTGGATTTGTGTATATATATATGATCAGGAAGAACAGAACAGGGAAAAAATTTGGGAAAATTTAGACCGCAAATAATAAAAAACGGTCTTAAATGTTCAAATATTAAGACTGGATGTATTTCTATGACCGCTCTTAAAGGTATTAAACCAGTCTTAAAAGTTGGTCTTTTAAGACCGGTCCATTTAAAACATCCGGTCTTGAAAGTCAGTCTTTTAAGACCGGGTAATTAGTCCTCTGGTCTTAGAGTCCGCTATCTTTTGGACCGGATTGATATTTGTCCAGTCTTAATATTTGGATATTTTAAGAGCGGTCGAGTTTATGTCCGGTCTTAAAGTTTGAGTTTTAGGACCGAACCAAAAATATTTGAGATTTATTTAGTACGACTTTTAAGACCGAAGGTTTAAAATGTCCGGTCTGAAAGAAAATCTTTAAGACCGTTTAAGAGTCCAGTCTTAAAGGTAGACTTTTAATACCGCCTAGAACAAGACTGGTCGCTGGTCCGGTCCTAATGTACCTATTTTGTCCAGTCTTAAAAGCCTTTTTTCCACCCATGCCTATGGAATTTCGTAATTAGCTTCTTTGCTTAATTGATCCAATTATTTATGAGGGCGGGTGTATTTTTACTTTATATGAAAACAAGGATGAGAAATTCATATTTGAATTTAAATCTTAAGAGAGAAAAATTAAATTTTATCTCGTGCTGAGTTATACTACTAACAAATTTAGAGAATAACATATATGAGTAGAAGCACTACTATCAATAATCCAATGATTAGAGGAATCAAAGATATAATAAGCATACATACTCTAGGAATCAATATTGGGAATCCAATTAAGAGAAGATATGTGGTTGAACAAGGAGTTGCATCCGTTTTTGAGGCAGGAACAGAAGCACTCAAACTAGGAGTAGCATTAGGCACAGATTGTAACAGGGCAATCAATTGATTATATTGGTCTTGACTGAGAAATGAATTAGCAACAGTAGGTGTTGAAGATAAAATTCCAAGGGATGAACTAGGATAAGATGTTACCACATTATTCACAGAAGCCTTGTTTCGGGTCTTGTAAGAACTTGGAATTATTATGATTGAATCGTGGTTGAGAACTAGACTGTGAAGGCTGTTAAACTGAATCTAGACAAGCAAGACAGATATTGTTTTTGAGAGAGCAGTAAGATCATGTTCTTGTTGCATAACCATGAAAAATGCTTTGTTGATAGAAGGTAGTGGATCCATTAGTAAAATTTGAGATCGCATAGTTGCAAATTGTTCATTGAGCCCCTTGAGAAAGTAAATCACATAATCTTAGCGAAAATATTCTTTCGAAGAACATGAGCAATCAGCAATAGGGCGGAAATTAAGCAACTCATCCTAAATTATTTTTATTTTGGTATCTAAGTTTGTTTACCTCCTATTCTCATATTTCTCCCATTTGTTTAACATTGCCAACTAAATCTATTGTCCTTGCTAATATTTCTGGTACTGTCCGAATCAATGACCATATTGTTCTTACTAATGTTCTTTATGTCCTAGACTTTCATTTTAATATTGTCTCAGTTTCACAAATGGCTAACGAGCTCTCTTGTCTCTTCGCTCTTTCTTCTTCTCGTTGTCTTAAACAGGATCAGAAGACATGGACAATGATTGGTTTAACTTATCTTTCTAACGGATCATTCAAGATGCATAGTCACTTACCTATGTCTACTAGTATTGGTTATGTTTCTGCCTTTGTTTCCCCTGTTTCCTCTTTTGGTTTGTGGCATTTTCGACTTGGTCATTTATCTTCTCCTGTTTTAAGTGTTTTGAAGCATCAATTTCCTTTTATCTGTTGTAAGTCTTCAGGTGCCTGTGATGTACGTCACTTTGCAAAACAAAGAAAGATTCATTTTCCCATTAGTACATCTAAAACTGTTTCTTGCCTTCAGCAGCTGTTACATGCTAATAACTGGGGACCTTACAAACTTACTTCTATAAATGGTCATCACTATTTTTTAATTGTTGTTGATGACTTTACACGTTATACTTGGGTATACCTTTTAAAAAATTAGTCTGAGGCCAAAAGTTCTTTGCAATCTCTCACTATCTTGCTTGAAAACCAGACTAATCATAAAGTTAAAATTCTTAGAACAAATAATGGTGTTGAATTTCAAATGCATTCTTTTTAATCTTCTAAAGGTATTTATCATCAAATATCATGTGTTGAAACTGTTACACCCCTACCGGCCTCGCCCCTTTCGGGTGGCGGGTTAGAGGGAATCCTTTACTTAGTTACATTTCCTTCATTATTAGGTCCATTTCACTTGTATCAGAGTGAGCGCAACAGAGCATTTAACCGGTTTGGACAAACTAATGTACTGGTAAAAGTAAAATAATCAGAAGGTAAAAGTCCCCGAAGGGTTAAGGGTACAGTCATCCCAAAATAAATACCATAAATAATATACAGTCATCCAAAAATACCAATACAGCATATAATAGGGCATCCCCTATCCTTCACCAGCACTGCTATGCCTACCTTTCCAAAAAGGCCTTTATCAGTCATGAACATCCCTCTGTATCAACAAAAGCTTCTGGAGTCCAACAATGGCCCCCAGAGTAACCGTCAGTACTCAAATACTAAATGTGTAGTGTGTATGCAGATAACCATGCCAGATATGAAGTCAACAGTAATATGCCAAACATACCACATATGCAAACAGAATATACACAACACCGACTACCACGTGCCGTCAGGCTGCCTTATCAAGGCAAGCCCCGGGCTTACCGGAGTCACGACCCGTAAAGCTGCCTACACCAGGACAGCCCCGGACCTATCGACCCGTACATCCGCCAATCAAGGCCGGCCTCGGACCAATCATCTTCAGCGCTAGGAATCACATAACTCTGTATGCATATTTGGCAAAACATATACAAAAACACACATGGCAAATACAACATACAACAAAACACATAAAGATATCTGAGTAAAGCGGTTACTACCTGTGGGGTTTATTCTGCCTTAATATTTTATCAGGTCTGGTAGCTTTCCCAAGTATGTATTAACCCTATGTGACATAAAAATACCTTATTTTAGTACTTTCCAAAAATACCCTCATATTTTTCACAAAAACCGAGCTCCTAACTATTTTCCAGAAAATCCAGTGATTTTGTCCCAGATTCACAGATTTTTAATAAATTCCCTAAAAATAATTTTAACATGAACCCAACTCCATATGAACCTTTAATATGTCTATGTTCCAAGAAAAACAATTCCAGAAACCATGAGTTCACTGAATTTGTTTTGGAGCTCAAATTTATCTCCCTGGTCCGATTCGCTCCCCTGTTTCTAGACCTGTTTTCAAAAATTTATTTCACCCAGTATATTTATCCAAAAATCATCATATTATATACCAAAATAATTCCCCGGATGTCTATGTTCTTCATGTAAAGGTTCAGATCAAAATAAGGTCGTTTACTATTTTAAAACCGCGTTTGAAGCTTCTCTGTCCAGATTTCCAGAATCTGGCAGCAAGCCCTTACTCCGGGTTTTTCGGTGTTTTCACCTTCGGAAACTTAAGCCATGACTAAAACCTACACAAAACCACATTCCAGAGCCATTGAAAACCTTAAAAATGTAAAAATCCAACCCCAACAGCAAGCCCTAGCTATGAGCACGAAATATCCTAGTAGAACTCAAGAAAATGAAGTTTTCGGTGTTACCTTGAATCGGTGGATAATCTTGAGTTTGTGATCCTGAAGCTTAAAGATGGTGGCTTGCTGTTCCCTTCCTGCTGGCTTGGAGATTTCGGCCCTTTGGGGTGAAAAAATAGGTTTAATTCACCTTTTTAATAAAGGTGGATTTGATCCAGTAGAAATAGAATTAACTGGCGTAAATTTCTGTTTCAGTTGGAGTAAATAGGATATATTTATTTTGACTTAATTCCCAAGCAATTCTTGAAGGTTCCAGAGTTCTCCCTTGCCTCCACGTGGTGCTGCCCCAAATAAAAGAGTGCAGATCCTTTTTCTATTTTTGGGAAAATTACAGGTTTTGGCCCGGAACTTCCGTAAATTACAATTATGGCCCAGAACTTACCAATTATTACCAAATTTTCCCATACTTTGCCTTGCTTTTTGGGGACATGTGGGACACCATTTTGGGCCCATATATCTGCCCTAATTTGGTTTTTACCTGTTTATTCCCATTTTACCCTTTTGTTCAGAATGTGAGGCCCGCGGTTTGACTTCTTCTTTAATTCTTCTTTCTTGCTTCCCAAGTAGTAACTTTAATTATTAGGGAACTTAGGTAGCGCCTAATGGGGCCCACGAATCTGCTCCCCTAATAATGACCAAGAACTGACCATTTTTCCCTTGCTTTTCTTTCTCTTGAATTATTTACGATATTTAAATAGTAATCGAAAATATATCTTCTCATTAACTCAACATTAATTACAAACACACTAATTACATCAGTAGGGGTGTTACATTTCTCCCCCCCATAAATAAATTTCGTCCACGAAATTTGAACATCTATACATCGGGGAATCGTTCAAGGCATTCTTTCCAAATCTTTATTATGTATGCTCATTAAACATAAAATATGCTTAATATCGTTCTTATTCATCTTGTATCTAGGTGTAATGCTCAACCATATAGGACTCACTGGCCCATTCTTGAGTGCTTGGTTATACAGGCCTTACCGCCTTACTCATTCTGCCTCTCGGCTTATCTTATACTGGCTTTCCTGCTCATTCTATTATCATAATGTTGGATTTTCTAGCCCTACCTTCCAGGGTATCACCCTCGGGCCTTAGGCATTTCATCATTACCTGATACAAATCAATTGTTTTGCAATTCTCAAAATATACTCTAGACACACTGGACTTAAAATTACCATGCTAACCAGCATTCCACACAGTGCTAAGCATCACAGGTCTTACAGCCCAGGGACATTGCCTCATGTAAACTTGCACATCGGGTCTTATTGCCTTGAGCCTCTGCTCATCAATTTTATTCGAGCTTCCTCAATTTTAAGCTCTCAAACCATTGTCCTCTAGCTTAGCATTGTTGCTGGATTTCCAGACCATTCTATCAGTTTCTGTTCCTGTATCAATATAATCATCAACTGCACCGCTTTTCATTCCCGTGCAACAGCGATGACGGTCATGTCACCGCTTACTATGTTGTCTCATACTCAACATTTCAAATTTTTCAAACATTAAAATTTCTGTGAAAGCAGTATATTTCATAATTGCACAAAACAATATTTTCACGTTTTCAATAAACTATAATCGCTGCCAACTCAAATTTTAAGAAAACAATTCACTGCCGGTCTATTTTCAGAAAACATTTACTACCGGCACACATTAATGAGTGGGATTATTCTTTTCACAATTTCAACATTTAAAAGCTCTCACTACCATTTTAGCATATCCCAATCCTTTCACATACAAACCACTGTACTTGTCGGCCAATGTGGGAGAGTTTCCGTCCCTTTCCGGGACCCAGTGTCTGCACTGGCACATAAAACACCAGGCCACCAACCAGAATCCCATATCGGGACAAAGGACCATCGTCCACGGAGCCCTGCTCCAAACGTCTGCGTGGGTGCCGGCCAGACAAGGCAAAACACACGCTCCTACAAGGCGTAACTACTCAGATTGGGTGCGTACATTGCTGGTGCGAGTATCTGCTTTGTAAAACTAATCCCCTCAAAATAATTTTCAACAATGGCCAGCGATTTTAAAACATTTTCAAAGCTGTCTAGAAAGATCCAGCAAACTGAGTAGGTTTACAACAGTTTCTGGCCTCTTCCAGTTCCATACTGCTTCCACCACAAAACATGGTTCACAATTCAATTTCAAATCTGGGCTCCCTCAGGACCCTATCTATGAGACAACATAGTTCAAAAACAACCATTTCAGACTGTTCTCAGTTCCTGAAAAAACATTTCGTTTGAAAATTCAATTCAGAAAATCTAGTTTCATAATTTCACAAACATAGCAGGTGCATTGGTACATTCAAAATTCAATTTTCACATATACAGGAACCAGACAACTGACCTAGAAGGTCATCAACTCCAATTTACATCTCAGGCTTTATCCTTGGCTACTCAAGCTATCCATAGGACACCCAGTCCATTTTGTTTCATTTGTCAAGCCATTCCGGAATAATGCCTGTAACTCTCAGGCTTACGACCTTTTTGGCACTCTGCCGACATTCATGATTTAGTATCTGTAGGCTTCTGCCAGCCTATGAACATAATTTAATTTGTCACATAGGACTTTAGCCTCATACATATCGAATTTAAAAACCCAAAATCAAATCGATATAGTAGGTCTTTTTACCCACTATATATTCATGTCTCCCTTTCACTCCGATAATTCACATAGCACTGGAGCACCCCATGTCAATACATTGAATCTCATAAATCTTAGCTGGGATTATTATGTATGTGAATTTCCAATGTTGGTCAAGCTCCAGACATATTTACCAATATTTGTTTTTTCTATCGGATACTCAACCCATACGTTCAGGGAGTCTATTAGATGCCTACCAAATCTTAGGTTCATCAACCTAATTCTAAAACCTCGACCATACCCAACAAACATGCTACGATCATTATGATTCATAGCTTACCACATTCAGGCACTATCCTCAAAATAACCTCGAATCATTAATTGTCAGATACACAATTGACTCCTAGAACCTCAGTATCACTTAGGTTAAGGAATCTTATTACCTCAACAATACCCAAAATACAAACTAGGATCGTAATTTATATTCCTAGTCTAAACCTTAAGGTATCTAATTAACGTCAACCCTATTCACGAGGTTTTATCTCTATTTCAACCCTCAATGTCACAGGGGTAAATCCCAATATCATTCTTTTACCTCAAGGTCAATCATCAATCCTCAAACATATCCAAACAATTCAGTATCGATCAGTATTCACAGGGTTCCTACTCTCAGATACTAGAACCTTAATACAACCTTAATCATGTTTAAGATCAGATTCAAGCCTAGTCTCAATCATATCCTAACATCCTCATAGCATCCCTAAGGATCAACATATGCAATACCTCAAAGTACTAAGACCATAATTCAAGGAAACCACAAATTCCTATAATGCTTCCCAGGAGGTCACCCATCCTGAGATTTTCTTCGCTTAAGCACGCTTAACCTTAAAGCGCCTATCAAATCTGGGGTGCTAATTCCGGTACAAATCCACATATCACTAGGTACCGATAACTCAGATATCTACTATGGCATATCAGCTCCCAGAAAATGCTAGATACTACCCCACAAGGAAACATAAGCAGTACTAGCTTTTCCATACAACGCCCCTTGTATTTCCTGTAATACTAGGTGGGGATTCTAACTAAACCCTGATTTCATACCCAAGGTTCTAAACTCAGCAACAGAAACCACATTCAGTGCTATCTTATTCATTTATAGAGTTTTAACTTTACGGAGCTTAACCCTCTTCCTTAGGGTATATGTCTTTTCTGCTCCATTACTTCGGTACCCTTAACCATTAACCTTTTACCAGTACCATCCAAACCATGCTCTGATACCAAATTGTTACACCCCTACTGGCCTCGCCCCTTTCGGGTGGCGGGTTAGAGGGAATCCTTTACTTAGTTACATTTCCTTCATTATTAGGTCCATTTCACTTGTATTAGAGTGAGCGCAACAGAGCATTTAACCGGTTTGGACAAACTAATGTATTGGTAAAAGTAAAATAATCAGAAGGTAAAAGTCCCCGAAGGGTTAAGGTACTGATCATCCCAAAATAAATACCATAAATAATATACAGTCATCCAAAAATACCAATAGAGCATATAATAGGGCATCCCCTATCCTTCACCAGCACTGCTATGCCTACCTTTCCAAAAAGGCCTTTATCAGTCATGAACATCCCTCTGTATCAACAAAAGCTTCTGGAGTCAAACAATGGCCCCCATAGTAACCGTCAGTACTCAAATACTAAATGTGTAGTGTGTATGCAGATAACCATGCCAGATATGAAGTCAACAGTAATATGCCAAACATACCACATATGCAAACAGAATATACACAACACCGACTACCACGTGCTGTCAGGCTGCCTTATCAAGGCAAGCCTCGGGCTTACCGGAGTCACGACCCGTAAAGCTGCCTACACCAGGACAGCCGCCAATCAAGGCCGGCCTCGGACCAATCGTCTTCAGCGCTAGGAATCACATTACTCTGTATGCATATTTGGCAAAACATATACAAAAACACACATGGCAAATACAACATACAACAAAACACATAAAGATATCTGAGTAAAGCGGTTACTACCTGTGGGGTTTATTCTGCCTTAATATTTTATCAGGCCTGGTAGCTTTCCCAAGTATGTATTAACCCTATGTGACATAAAAATACCTTATTTTAGTACTTTCCAAAAATACCCTCATATTTTTCACAAAAACCGAGCTCCTAACTATTTTCCAGAAAATCCAGTGATTTTGTCCCAGATTCACAGATTTTTAATAAATTCCATAAAAATAATTTTAACATGAACCCAACTCCATATGAACCTTTAATATGTCTATGTTCCAAGAAAAATAATTCCAGAAACCATGAGTTCACTGAAATGTTTTTGGAGCTCAAATTTATCTCCCTGGTCCGATTCGCTCCCCTGTTTCTAGACCCGTTTTCAAAAATTTATTTCGCCCAGTATATTTATCCAAAAATCATCATATTATATACCAAAATCATTCCCCGGATGTCTATGTTCTTAATCTAAAATTTCAGATCAAAATAACGTCGTTTACTATTTTAAAACCGCGTTTGAAGCTTCTCTGTCCAGATTTCCAGAATCTGGCAGCAAGCCCTTACTCCGGGTTTTTCGGTGTTTTCACCTTCGGAAACTTAAGCCATGACTAAAACCTACACAAAACCACATTCCAGAGCCATTGAAAACCTTAAAAATGTAAAAATCCAACCCCAACAGCAAGCCCTAGCTATGAGCACGAAATATCCTAGTAGAACTCAAGAAGATGAAGTTTTCGGTGTTACCTTGAATCGGTGGATAATCTTGAGTTTGTGATCTTGAAGCTTAAAGATGGTGGCTTGCTGTTACCTTCCTGCTGGCTTGGAGATTTCAGCCCTTTGGGGTGAAAAAATGGGTTTAATTCACCTTTTTAATAAAGGTGGATTTGATCCAGTAGAAATACAATTAACTGGCGTAAATTTCTGTTTCAGTTGGAGTAAATAGGATATATTTATTTTGACTTAATTCCCAAGCAATTCTTGAAAGTTCCAGAGTTCTCCCTTGCCTCCACGTGGTGCTGCCCCAAATAAAAGAGTGCAGATCCTTTTTCTATTTTTGGGAAAATTACAGGTTTTGGCCCGGAACTTCCGTAAATTACAATTATGGCCCAGAACTTACCAATTAATACCAAATTTTCCCATACTTTGCCTTGCTTTTGGGGGACATGTGGGACACCATTTTGGGCCCATATATCTGCCCTAATTTGGTTTTTACCTGTTTATTCCCATTTTACCCTTTTGTTCAGAATGTGAGGCCCGCGGTTTGACTTCTTCTTTAATTCTTCTTTCTTGGTTCCCAAGTAGTAACTTTAATTATTAGGGAACTTAGGTGGCGCCTAATGGGGCCCACGAATCTGCTCCCCTAATAATTACCAAGAACTGACCATTTTGCCTTTGCTTTTCTTTCTCTTGAATTATTTACGATATTTAAATAGTAATCGAAAATATATCTTCTCATTAACTCAACATTAATTACAAACACACTAATTACATCAGTAGGGGTGTTACAGAAACCCTGGAGCAAAACAATGTTGTGGAAAGAAAACATCGGCATATTTTACATGTTGCTCGAGCTTTAATGTTTCAATCCCATTTACCTTTATCTTAGTGGACATATGTTGTAACTCATGCTATTTACATCATAAATAGACTTCTTACTCTATTTTAAAATAATACTTCTCCATTTTTCTTATCCCAAACTATACCCAATTTAAGGTGTTTGGTTCTCGATGTTTTGTTTGTACTTCTTTAGCTCATAGGACCAAATTTGATTTTAGAGCTCAAAAATGTGTTTTTCTTATTGGTTTTAAAAATGTCACCAAAGGATATGTTGTTCCTAATCTTCACACTCATCAAATCTTTATTTCATGCCATGTCATTTTTTATGAATCCATTTTTCCTTTTTCTGCTTTTGAAAAGACCCTTTCCGACTAAACAATAATTAACCATATTGATTTCATAAAAACAGGATTAACAGGTAATTATGAAAAACCCTTTTTCTTTTTAAGACAACGTACCTCGGGGTCTAGGGTACAAATCCTTCCCACAAACCCGCCACAAGAAATCCATGACTTTGGGCACAATTATCGAACAGGAAAATACAAAGCCCACGAGTCTTATAACACTAACCCC
Organism: Acacia pycnantha; assembly: GCA_025563575.1. Lineage (NCBI taxonomy): Eukaryota > Viridiplantae > Streptophyta > Magnoliopsida > Fabales > Fabaceae > Acacia > Acacia pycnantha. The sequence goes on along the minus strand of JAMWYP010000023.1, from coordinate 297,958 downwards.
ACGACAAAGGGTCTATACAAAACAATTTTTGCACAAGAAATAATTATGGATCCACCATAATATAATAGTGTATAAAATAAGGCCTTAAGAAAATAAACAGTCAACAAAAATAGTTAATGCAGTAATTCAAAAATATGAGGCCCTATGATGGCAATATATAGATCAATACAACACTATTACCAAAAAGAGGCCTACAAATTTCACGACGTCTATGCCTCTGGCTGCTTCCCTTGACCTCTAGTAAGGTTAGAGGTCTCGCCTGAAAAATTTAATAATGACAGGGTGAGACATAAAGTCCCCGTAACCGAAATTAATTTATCAAATATGCAGGAAAGGATTGCAAGTCAGAGAAGCAGGTTTATTAACACAATTATAATACTTAACAAGCAATAATAAAGAAGACTTTTTCTTTCGGTAACATACATATCGGGTTCAGGTCACAACGCTCGCCCACAAACCCGGAGTCTAGGGCACAAATTCCGCCCACAAACTCAGAGTCCAGGGCACAAGTTCCGCCCACAAACTCAGACTCCAGGGCACAGGTTCCACCCATAAACTCACTACAGAAATCCTTAACTCTGTGCACAATTATGAACAGAATAATACACAATGATTAACAATAATTAAAACCATCCCCACTCATCCATCCTGCTCCTCCTTATATCTTCTGGACGTGGTACAGCCTATCAGTGCTAGTATACATGGACAAGGTTAGCTAGTCACTTCAAGAATACTGTCCCCTCTCATGCCACCAACGCAATACCATAACAGGGAGGTGTCCGCATAAAACACTCAACTCAAGATCCGGGCCAAGACTGAGAGAGCCGATAGGCACAAATTCACCCTTAATCTCTTCCACACAACCCAACATGCCACAACAGAAGAAATAATATAACACTAAATTTTTTCAACAACTTTTTAGTAAATTATTATTCTAAATATATCAACTCACAACAAGCATTTCAACCATCACAACAATAACAACCCCAAAAATAGTATTTACTTAAATACACAGATTGGAAAAATACACTGCTTCACTGAATTAATTTCATATTCAAACATACACATAATTTTTCAAAACATATACAAGTTGTATATATGAAAGTAAGGCTTAGAAAAATACCTCACAGCCCAAAACAAGCATATAAAATAAATTAACCCCGGTTACCTCAATTCCAAGCTTAAGGAGCACAACCCGTACAATCACCGATAACGAGAAGGCTCTACATTATCACAATTATAACTTATAATTTTCTATAACTTAAAAATACAAATTCTAATAATAAAATATTACTGTCACAAGAATTGAAAATGACATTTTGGGGCTTAAATTTTAAAAAGGACTATTTTGTCCTTCAATTTTTTAGGAATGACATTTTAATCCCACAATTCAAAAAATTACAGTTTGGTCCTTTATGTACAAAAATTAAACCGATGGAAATTCCTATATCGTGACAAAATATACATATATATCTTTTTTTTCAAAGTAAAATTTTTCTTATTTTTATTAGTTTAAACTCTCAAAGACTATCCTAACATTTTAAATTAAGAGTTTATAAATACCAATAATATAAATTATGCTTCTTCATTTATATTTATATACATATAACCTCAAGTTCTTCTTAATGCAGCATAAATGACAGCAAGTCTCCTCTACTTTCCTAGCTTACAAGTGCAGCGACATAAAGCAATGCTATATATATATATATATTAATTTTTTACATACTTTCAATCAGTGAAATATTTTCTATTGTTTTGTAATACCCTAAAATCTCACTTATGATAGGTATCATATTTTAGTAAATAATACCTATTGAGAATAGGTGAATATGTGGTCTCAAAATTATGTAGAGTATTTACTCTATTTTCTAGGATAATTTCTCTTGAAATTAGAGTAAATAAAGTGCCAAAAATCCTTAAACACACTTATGGGTCATAAAATATCCTGAGAATATTACGATAAATCCTAAGAGGCAATTAAATATTTATTAAAAATTAGAAAGTATGTTGTCTCTAATATTAGTAATTTATTAAATTATTTCCCTTGGAAATAAAAGAGGAAAAATTAAATGTTATTTTGGGAACCCTAAATGACTCTATGATTTTTAATATAATACATGGAGCATAAATTACCAATATCAGTGTAATAGTTGTGAGAAAATGATTAATCCTAATTAAGAAAATTGTCAGCAATTAGTAAGTGATTAAATAAATAATTAATTGCTAATTGTTTAAGTATGGATAAAGGAAATGTTTAAAGTTAATTAGGTGCAAACCCTAATTAAAGATTAGTGACCAATAAAGGGTCAAGATTAGCAAAAAGGTAATTGCTAATTAATTAGATATGATTAAGTAATGTATAAGATGGATTATGTAAAAACCCTAAAACCTAATTAAACAACAAAGAATTTGATTAAGGCACTAAACAAGTTTAGTAACAAACTTTGACAAGTCAAAGTTTAACCAAAGGTCGGGATTGAGTCTTATAAAGTAAGATCAAAGGCTACAATAATTTCTAGCAATTTAAAAAGGGTCTAAATCCATGTTAATGCCTATGAGCCAATGGGAGAATTTTACTAATTATATAAGATAATTAGAATATGATATAAGTTAAATTAAAAAGAAATAAAAACTCAAGAGAAAAGGGAGCTAGCCGAAATTTTGAGAAGAGAAAGAGAGAGAAAATGTTGAAATATGTAGTGTGAAAGCTTTGCAAGTGGATAGGGATAATATCATGATATTTTGGCCAAAAGATGAGATATTTGTTGTAAAAGCAAATAGGATAAATGAGAACTGATAGAAATTAAATCCTATCTTGAAATCCTTGAACTAGGTTTCTAACATCAGGACTTTTTAGGAATCAGTGAATTTTTGTCTTGAAGTTGGTGTTACTCGAAGTCATTTCCGTAACCGACGGCGTTTATCTTAAAATGGTTAACAGGCTAGGAAATACCCTTAATGGGACCATAATTTTTGTTAACCCAAATATTTCTCAAGAGGAAGCTTAGACCTCCAAGGTTATGCTAAGAAATATTTGAGATTATTTAAGATTACGCGATTAGAATACCGAACAAGGGATTTTATCGGATGAATCCATAAAGCAAGGGAGTGACATCATGGGGATGACATCATTTTGTTGAAAAAGGGGGGAGGGGAGGTCAGCATCTAGGGTTGTAGGGTGGAGATTGAGCCTCAAAAATACCCTAGATCTAATGGCTAGAAATGAAGAAGAAAAGTTTGGAAAAAGTGCAATTTTGCCCCCAACATTTGCCTATAAATAGGCCTTCATTCCTCTTCATTCCTCACCAATGCCTCTTGAGCAATTCGAAATAGATAGAAGGTAGAGAGAAGGAGGAGCTCTTGTGAAGAAGTAGCAAAGCTCTAGGATATCTGTGATTACGTTCTGACCAACAGTCGTACCGTATTTCGTCAAACGAAGGTACATTCGCATACTAGTAACACTGACTCTGATGTTTATTGTATGCGTATATGTGTTATGAGTCTTATATGCGGTAGCTGATAGCTTTGCTGTATGTCTAAGTACTGTTGATATGTTATGAGTATTGTTATGTGCTTTTGGGATACATTCGCTCCGTGCGGTACACTTGCCTTCACTCCGTGCGGTACACCTGCCTTCGCTCCGTGCGATACATCTGCATTCGCTCCGTGCGGTACATCTGTTATGTGCTCATATACTGTTTATGTTATGAATATCTGTAATCCAAATGTTGTATATGTAAACATGAGGTTAAGCGTTACCTGAGGTCCGGTGCATTGGACCTCAGCTCTTAACATAGCATCAGGGTCGGGAGAACCGAGGGCGGATGAGACGGGAAAGCAGCACGCTTAGAGACCCGGCAGGAGATTTCCTTTTGTGATGTAATTCCTTTTGATAACACTCGGATTAATGTATCGCTACGGCGACTTGTCAGACATACACCAGTTGTTATTTTGAATATATATATCAGGTACTCTTATGCTCCTATGCTCTACTCTGATGTTTTAAAGAAAAAAAAAATTATTCGGCTTTTGAAAATGGGATGTTACATGTTTCCTATGCATAGAGACGTTGACACACACCTATAAATATAAATATAAATATATATATATATATATATATATATATATATATATATATATATATATATATATAAAATACAATATTTCATTTTTGTTTTCCTCATATATATATAAAAGCTAGTCTTTAAATTTGAATATCATTTACATGACATAGGTTTCCTGGTTAACTTTTGTAATACCCGGATAATTATTTATCTTAAATATTATATTGGGATAAATAATACCTATTGTAAATAGGTGAATATGTGGTCTCAAAATTATTGTAGTATTTATCTTATTTTTCTAGGGTAATTTCTCTTGAAATTAAAAGGGATAAAGTGCCAAAAATCCCTAAATGCAATTATGGGTCATAAAATACCCTGGGAATATTATAATAAATCCTAAGAGTGTAACATCTCGTTTTCACAAGCAGTATAAAACTTTTTTTTCCAAAACATCATTTCAAAATCATAAGAGTAGAGCAACGGAGCAATTGAGTAACTGATATGTATATATAAAGTGCCGTAAGTCTGGCTGGCTATTTACAATAGCGATACAGTAACCGAGTGTTTCAAAAGTAAAGTACAAAAGGCTTCCACCGGAACAACAAAAGAAGTCTTCAGCCGGAACTTCTATGCGGCTGCTTGTCTCTCTCCTCGGTCCTCGGTCCTCCGGAACCTGACGCTATGTTAAGGGCTGAGATCCAGCGCACCGGATCTCAGGTAACGGTTAACCTCATGTTTATGTATACACATACAAACTACAGACATCCACAATATCATCAGTGCATACAAGCACTCTATCACAACCCATGCATATGTATTGCCCCCAGCATGCAGACATATTGCCCCCAGCATACAGACAGATTGCCCCCAACATACAGACATATCCTCTAACCCTTATATGCATTCAAGCAGTATAACAACTATATAACACACATACCACATATATGCATACCATAAACATCAGCGTTAGTGTTACAGTACGCGAACGTACCTTCGTTGACGGTAATGGTACTTCTGACGGAAAACGAAAAAAGGTACGTTTGACAGCGGTACGACAGCGGTTTGTGATTACAGATATCCTATAAGGATAATATGACATTTTATTAACATTTGACATCATAACAGGCATTTTAGGCATAAATGACCATTTTGCCCCTGATGCCCCTAATCGGCGAAATTTGGCCAGCACTTCGCTACTTTGACTCTAATCTTCCAAAATTTTGCCATAACTCCGACCCCATCATGATTTTCGAAATTAATGACTAAAATACCCCTAACATATGATATCTAATCATATATGGAAGATTAAAGACTAAACTAGCATTTCTACTCTAACTACCGCAAGAACTATGAAAGCTTACGACTAAGGACCGAAGAACTTACTCAGAGCTTCGCTGCAAATTTCCCCGGACTCCTCCCCTCTTCCTCTGCTCCAAGATTTCAGTTTTGCCTCTTGGTGAATTGTGAGAAAATATGAAGAGAGTTGAGGCCTATTTATAGAGTTTTCTAGGGGCGAATTCGCATTTTTTCTCCTTTAATCTCAACTGTAGGATCTTAGCTCAAACACATGGACTTATCTTGGCCATACACCTACTTGGCCGACCTCCCTTGCCTCCAAAGTCCACAAATGCATTCATCAAGAGGTGCCACCTTGCTTATTCTAGAAGGTTTTACACCGATAAAGTTCCCGATCGGTGTTTGAATCGCGTAATCTTGTAAAATCTTAGAAATCTGGATTCACAACTTTGAAGTTCTTTTCTTACTCATTAGAAATGTCTGGGCTAAATAAATTATTGATCCCTTTCAGGTCTTCTCCGGTCCTGCCGAAGATTTACGGAAAAACGCGTCGGTTACGGAAATAACTTCCGGAATTATCAACTTCGGGATAAAAATCCACTGATTCATAAAACGTCCGGTTGTTTATCAACTCATCCCCAGATATTGAGTTAGGATTTATTTTCTATAGGTTTTCATTTCCTCAACTGCCCCTTTGTCCTTTTCGTCTTATTCCCTTATTGTTCCGTCGGTTTCGGAAATGACTTCGGAGACAGCCTACTCCGAGATAAAAATTCACTTGTCTATAAAATACTCTGACCTTAGAAACCTTGTTCATGGTTTTCCAAATAGGATTTCATCTCTATCGGTGGTCATTTATCCTATTTTCTTTTTCATAGAATATTCCATAGAATATTCCTTATTATTATTATTATATTTCCACTTGCAATTAAATATCAAGATATTATTTTTGAAAAGTCCACAACTCCATTCACACCATAATTTTCGGCCAACATGTATTTTTTCTTTATTTTTATATTTTTTTAATTAATATTATATAAAATAATTTTTTTATATAATTTTTTTTTACAAAATTTTCCTATTGGTCCATACTTAGATTCAGGCTTAAAATTAATTATTTTCATATATTTTTCTTCATATTTTCCAATTAATTAGAAAATATATTTTATGCTAATTTTAGCCATAAACATTTTCTCAAAGGGTTTTTACACATTTACCCTTGGATTTTCTCTTAATCGTGCTTAATCAATTAGCCAGTAATTATTTAATTAATTACCCACTAATTGTTGATAATTTTCTTAATTAGAATAACTCATTTTCTCACAACTTTTGCACTTACATTGGTATTTTATGCTTTACATAAAATATCTATAATCACGGGGTCAATAATGATCCCGGAATACTTTTAAATTTTTCCTTCACTATTTTCCAAGGAAATAAATCCCAAAAATTGTCTAAATTAAAGAAAACATACTATCTAATTTTTAATAATTACTTTATTGCCTCTAAGGATTTTTCATAATTTCCTTAAGTCATTTTATGCTCCACAAGGGCATTTTGGTCATTTCTGACACATTATTAATTTTTCCTAATTTCCAAGAATTTTTCCTTTAGAAAATAAGATAAATTTAACATTCTTTTTGAAACCACATATTGACCTATTTTCAATAGGTATTATTTCCTAATTTATGATATTTATCATAAATACGATTTTTAGAGTATTACATTTCTCCCCCCGTTAAATAAAATTTCGTCCTCGAAATTTGCACTCTACCATCTAAAATTCGTACTATCTAAACTCCGTCCTATTCAGACTTTGGACTCCACGCGTCGGATTTTTACTTTGTCTGCCAGTCGCTCCTCTTGGTGTTCGAGAATTCGCCTTGGTTTGACCATAAAGATCTTGTCATATGGTACCTTGATATATAGTGTTTCCCGTGGTTCCCATACACCGCGGTGAACACCACAAATACCAAAATGAGATACCAAAATATCTCCATGGTTCCCATACACCATGGTAACACAAGATACCTCCTACTCAATGACATGATCACAGTCGAATCGTAATATCTAAGAAACGTGGAATACGTGTTTAACATCTAATTCATATGTCATCTAGAGAAGATTCCGTCTAAGAGAGATAGTACCTTGGACCCTCTCTGGAAGTTCTCTATCCATTGCACTGGTCAGTGCGTACATTCAGCTCGAGTTCTGTGGCCTTGACTTTGCAACTACCTCAGGACAGTTGACACTGATGTGTTCGGGCTTCCCACATCTGTAGCAGACCCGTCTCTCGAAAATTTTTCTCGGGACAGTTTGAAATAATATGTCCTGTCTTTCAGCATCCGTAGCAAACTCGTCTACCACTACAGCTACCAGGATGGTACTTCCCGCAGTCAGGGCACGGTTGGGATTCCAGCATTCTTTGGTTGCTCTGCTGCCCTATCTGAAATGGCCTTTTACTGTCTCTCTGAGGGTCACTCCATGGTGCCTCTCTCTTCCGTGAGGAGTTCTCACGGCTGATCTCGCTACGATCTGTACTGCTTGTGCTTAAGTGACGGGGTTTACGCAGCTCCTTTTGGTTGTGCTCGATCAGTTGGCAAGATTCCACCGCTTGGGCTAGTTCAGGAAACTGCTGAGATACCAGCCTCTTCTTTATCTCATACTTTAGCCCGTGAATCAACCTATTCGCCTTCCAGCTTTCATCATCGTCAGGCTTCTGATACGATGAATATCGCGACATATTCGTAAATCGGGCAAAGTAATCGTCAAAGGATTCATCAGGATCTTGTTGGATGCTAAGAAACTCCGCCTCCTTGATCACTTGTGTCGAGGGAGGAAAATACTGTTCATTAAACTTTTCTATGAACTTCTCCCAAGTGACAGGGCAAAACCGGGTCCGCAATGTCGTGGCGACACTCTTCCACCATCTGTGACCTTCGAGTTTGTAAATCGCCAGTTGAGCTTGGGACCTATCAGATCCCTCAGCTTCCTCATCGTGTTCGTCTCTCTGCTCGTTTTCTTCTTCTTCAGAATATTGTTCTCCCGCAGCTTGTCGATCATGCAATTGTCTTCTATCTTGCTTTTCTCGCCTTTCCTCTAGTAGTACATCTACAAGAGCCCTCAGTTCTTGCAGAGTTCCCCTCATTTCATTTTGTTCCGGTTGATCTGGTATTTTAGGTTCAGGTATCAGTCGTACTCGGGGTCCTCTACCTCGTCCTCCACCTCGACCCCTACCTCGGCCTCTGCCTCGGCCTTTGGGAGCTCCGGCTCCTCCTAAATTCACCATGTCTCGTACTTTTTCCTTTATTAGGGAAAACGTTAGATTCAGGGAAGACAATTAGCATATCACAGACTCTATCGCATCAGTATCTATACTGCATATAAACTCTATCGCACTTAGTATTCACACTGTAAACGAACAGACACCTGCAATATCTTTCTTGTTCATCATCTCATTGATTTGTTCTTCTCAGGAACGGGTACGGATACATGTATTGGAAGTTTCTCTACATGAGTCAAATACTGCATGTATGTATCTTTACTGTTCTCGGAGTTTCATCCGGCATGGCCCAGCTACACATATAAGCTCTGTGCAAGGATAGAATCACCGTCCAGTACAAACTGGCGATTATCAGAGTTATCAAAGACTGATATCAGGATTATCAGAGACTGATATCAGGGTTATCAGCATTGATGTACCAATAGAGAGTGGTACACCTGTTCAGAATGATATACCGGCTCAAGCTGGTATACCCAAATAGGGTGGTACACTGACTTTAGGGCTACATCAGTACTCATTTTCAAAATATGCTCCAAGTTTTTGAAAAGGCGTAGAACCTAACTCCGTTAACCGAACAGAATGGCCAGGTAAGTGTCTACCATGGGGGCCTCACCGAGTTCACGGTGACTGATTGGCACACCCACGTAGACTAGCCTTGCCTTCGGCACCAAACTGTCTGTAATAACTTCGTTAAATTCATGCCAGCACTACTCCTCTGATACCAAAAATGTAACATCCCGTTTTCACAAGCAGTATAATTTTTTTTTCCAAAACATCATTTCAAAATCATCAGAGTAAAGCAACGGAGCAATTGAGTAACTGATATGTATATATAAAGTGCCGTAAGTCTGGCTGGCTATTTACAACAGCGGTACAGTAACCGAGTGTTTCAAAAGTGAAGTACAAAAGGCTTCCGCCGGAACAACAAAAGAAGTCTTCAGCCGGAACTTCTATGCGGCTGCTTGTCTCTCTCCTCGGTCCTCGGTCATCCGAAACCTGAGGCTATGTTAAGGGCTGAGATCCAGCGCACCGGATCTCAAGTAACGGTTAACCTCATGTTTATGTATACACATACAAACAACAGAAATCCACAATATCATCCATGCATACAAGCACTCTATCACAACCCATGCATATGTATTGCCCCCAGCATGCAGACATATTGCCCCCAGCATACAGACAGATTGCCCCCAGCATACAGACATATTGCCCCCAGCATACAGACATATCCTCTAACCCCTATATGCATTCAAGCAGTATAACAACTATACAACACACATACCACATATATGCATACCATAAACATCAACGTTAGTGTTACAGTTTCATTACTTTGACTCTAATCTTCCAAAATTTTGCCATAACTCCGACCCCATCATGATTTTGAAATTAATGACTAAAATACCCCTAACATATGATATCTAATCATATATGGAAGATTAAAGACTAAACTAGCATTTCTACTCTAACTACCGCAAGAACTATGAAAGCTTACGACTAAGGACCGAAGAACTTACTCAGAGCTTCGCTGCAAATTTCCCCGGACTCCTCCCCTCTTCCTCTGCTCCAAGATTTCGGTTTTGCCTCTTGGCGAATTGTGAGAAAATATGAAGAGAGTTGAGGCCTATTTATAGAGTTTTCTAGGGCGAGTCGCACTTTTTCTCCTTTAATCTCAACCGTAGGATCTTAGCTCAAACACATGGACTTATCTTGGCCATACACCTACTTGGCCGACCTCCCTTTCCTCCAAAGTCCACAAATGCAATCATCAAGAGGTGCCACCTTGCTTATTCTAGAAGGTTTTACACCGATAAAGTTCCCGATCGGTGTTCGAATCGCGTAATCTTGTAAAATCTTAGAAATCCGGATTCACAACTTTGAAGTTCTTTTCTTACTCATTAGAAATGTCTGGGCTAAATAAATTATTGATCCCTTTCAGGTCTTCTCCGGTCCTGCCGAAGATTTACTAAAAACGCGTCGTTCTGAAATAACTTCCGGAATTATCAACTTCGGGATAAAAATCCACTGATTCATAAAACGTCCGTTTGTTTATCAACTCATCCCCAGATATTGAGTTAGGATTTATTTTCTATAGGTTTTCATTTCCTCAATTGCCCCTTTGTCGTTTTCGTCTTATTCCCTTATTGTTCCGTCGGTTTCGGAAATGACTTCGGAGACAGCCTACTCCGAGATAAAAATTCACTTGTCTATAAAATACTCTGACCTTAGAAACCTTGTTCATGGTTTTCCAAACAGGATTTAATCTCTATCGGTGGTCATTTATCCTATTTGCTTTTTCACAGAATATTCCATAGAATATTCCTTATTATTATTATTATATTTCCACTTGCAATTAAATATCAAGGTATTATTTTTGAAAAGTCCACAACTCGATTCACACCATAATTTTCGGCCAACATGTATTTTTTATTTATTTTATATATTTTTTAATTAATATTATATAAAATAATTATTTAATAATTTTTTTATATAATTTTTTTTACAAACTTTTCCTATTGGTCCATACTTAGATTTAGGCTTAAAATTACTTATTCTCATATATTTTTCTTCATATTTTTCAATTAATTAGCAAATATATTTTATGCTAATTTTAGCCATAAACATTTTCTCAAAGGGTTTTTACACATTTACCCTTGGATTTTCTCTTAATCGTGCTTAATCAATTAGCCAGTAATTATTTAATTAAATACCCACTAATTGTTGATAATTTTCTTAATTAGAATAACTCATTTTCTCACAACTTTTGCACTTACATTGGTATTTTATGCTTTACATAAAATATCTATAATCACGGGGTCAATAATGATCCCGGAATACTTTTAAATTTTTCCCTCACTATTTTCCAAGGAAATAAATCCCAAAAATTGTCTAAATTTGAGATAACATACTATCTAATTTTTAATAATTACTTTATTGCCTCTAAGGATTTTTCATAATTTCCTTAAGTCATTTTATGCTCCACAAGGGCATTTTGGTCATTTCTGACACATTATTAATTTTTCCTAATTTCCAAGAATTTTTCCTTTAGAAAATAAGATAAATTTAACATTCTTTTTGAAACCACTTATCACCTATTTTCAATAGGTATTATTTCCTAATTTATGATATTTATCATAAATACGATTTTTAGGGTATTACAAAGAGGCAATTAAATATTTATTAAAAATAGGAAAGTATGTTGTCTCTAATATTGGTAATTTATTAAATTATTTCCTTGTAATTTAAAAGGGGGAAAATCCAATATTATTTTGGGGACCATAAGTGACCCTATGATTTTTAAAATTTTACATGGTGCATAAATGTCCAATGTAAATAAAATAGTTGTGAGAAAATAATTAATCTTAATTAAGAAAATTATCAACAATTAGTAGGTGATTAAATAAATAATTAATTGCTAATTGTTTAAGTATGGATAAAGAAAATGTTTAAAGTTAATTAGGTGCAAACCCTAATTAAAGATTAGTGACCAATGAAGGGTCAAGATTAGCATAAAGGTAATTGCTAATTAATCAGACATGATTAAGTAATGTATAAGATGAATTACATAAAATCCTTAAAGCCTAATTAACCAACAAAGGATGGGATTAGGACACTAATCAAACTTATTGATTAACTTTGACAAGTCAACATTAATCAAGGGCTAGGATTGAATCTAATAAAGTGAATCTAATGGTTCTAATTAATTAAAGCCTAAATCCTTGTCAAATTGAATCAACCAATGGGAACACATGAACATAGGATATTTTTGCAAGTGGGAAGCATATTCCTTGGTCAAAAATCCTCCATGAATTTCGAAATAGTAGAAGAAAAAGGAAGAGAAATATGTGTGTGTGAAAAGGGTTTGAGCAAGTGAAGAAAAGAGAAAAAGGAAAGAAGAGATATTTTGTAAAAAGCAATTAGGATAAATGAGAGCCGATATAAATTAAATCATATCTTGAAATCTATGAACTAACTATTAAACATCAGGACATATTATGAACAAGTGAAATTTTGTCCCGAAGTTGGTTATTCCCGAAGTCATTTCCGTAACCGACGGAGTTTATCATAAAATGACTAAAAGACTGGGAAATACCCTTAATGGGACCATAATCTTTGTTAATCCAAATATTTCTCAAGTGATATCATAGACCTCCAAAGTTACCTCAAGAAGTATTTGAGAATATTAAGAATATCTGATTAGAAACATTGAGCAGGGGAACTTATCGATTAAATCCATAAAGTAGAAGAGGTGACATCATTGTGATGATGTCATTTTTGGAGAAAAAGAGGGGGGGAGGTCGGCATGGAGGATGAAGGGTGAGGATGAAAAGCTCAAACAAACCCTAGATCTAATGGTTTAAGATGAAGAGGAGAAAGTTCAAGAAAATTACAAAAGTGCCATAGCAAAACTCTATAAATAGGCTCTTCACCATTTGAGTTTTTCACACCAAAATCCTCTCAAGCAATTCGAAATTTGTAGAGAGAAAAGAGAAGGAGGAGCTCTTGAGGAAAAGTAGCAAAGCTCTGGGTAAATTCTTCGGTCCCTAGTTTTAAGTTCTAGTATTTCATTCGGTAGTTTTAGTATAGATGTTAGTTTGATCTTTAATCTTCCGGGTATAATTTTGATATCATGTTTTAAGGTTAAATATGGTATTTATTTCGAAAATATGATGGAGATAGAGATATGGCAACATTTTGGAAGATTAGAGTCAAAGTAGCGAAGCTCTGGCAAAATTTAGTCAGTTAGCAAAGTCATGGGTAAAATGGTCATTTGTGACTAAAATGACTATTATGATGTTGATCATTAATAAATACGCTATTATCCTTATAGGATACCTGTAATCACGTTCCGACCGACAGACGTACCGTATTTCGTCAACGAAGGTACGTTCGCGTACTGTAACACTAAATCTGATGTTTATTGTATGCTTATATGTGGTAGCTGATAGCTCTACTGTATGTTTATGTACTGTTGATATGTTTACGTTTGTTGAGGGCCACACATCTGCCCGGGGGGCTTATGTGCTAATGGGATACGTTTGCTAAGGGCCACACATCTGTCAGGGGACTTATGTAATATTGGGATACGTTTGCTAGGGGCCACACAACTGTCAGGGGACTTATGTGCTATTGGGATACGTTTGTTGAGGGCCACACATCTGCTAGTGGGCTTATGTGCTATTGGGATACGCTTGTTGTACATTCGTTGTGTGCTCATATACTGTTTATGTTGTGAATAACTATAATCCATATACTGTATATGTAAACATGAGGTTAACCGTTACCTGAGGTCCGGTACGCGTTGGACCTCAGCTCTTAACATAGTTTCAGGGTCGGGAGGACCGAGGGCCGAAGAGAATGGCAAGCAGCACGCTTAAAGACCCGGCTAAAGACTTTCTTTTGTTATGTATTTACCTTTGTGTTTGACACTCGGAATAATGTACCGCCAGTTGGCATTTTGAATATAAGTATCAGTTACTCTCTTGCTTCGATGCTCTACTCTGATGATTTTAAATGATGAAAAAAAAATATTCCACTTTTGAAAATGAGATGTTACAACTTTATATACTCTTATTCATAATTAGTAACGTACACACATATACCAGCAACACATATCTGAATATATTTATATTAATCAGCAGCACACAGTTCTTAGCATCTTCCAACGTGATGTGTACATATATGTTATCTTTATCCTTTTCCTTCTTTCTTCCTTATGCAGCAAATATATAAATATATATACCTTACATTAGAGTTTTATTTCAATTTTCCTATAATAGCGACTTACACACAATGATTCTATATATAATCATGTCCTCATGACAGCAAGCGCATATACGTACGTATCAGCTTCATTTTTGTCTTTCCCATGAGCTTTGTTATATATATATATATATATATATTAACCCAAGGTCCCTGCTACATTATTCTCATAACAGCAACTCATGATCTATTTCCTACGGCTTAAAACTCACACTTTTCATTGGAAACTGACGGTAACTAAAGGGAAGGAAAAACTTAATAACTGACCTTAAGTTCCTAGCTTGCGAGAGGTGATCTTTGACAACACCAAACGCCCCTGCTTTCCGATACACAACATAGAGCACCAAGGAGTGGGACTCTCTCACTCACTCTTTGGCTCTCTCTCTCTCTCTCTTTTCTCCCTCTCCCTCTTCTTCATTTTTGGTTTTGGTTCTGTTTTGAATTTAAACTGATGCGAATGAATAAGAGCCACGGCAAACGCTTTAAATAAAACTTAAGGGTCCAGTCCGAAGGGAACAATGGAGAACGGACCGATGGGGAATGATACGTGAGGGGCTCAAGACGTATGGCGTTTCTGGTTGGTGTACAGTTGCTGGCCGAGAAGCATGGGAGAGTCTGAATTCAATGACGTAGGAGGCGTGGCGTGATCTGATTTGCCGTGATCCCTTCTGCGTAAATGACGCTGTGATAATATCTTCCCTTGACAGTGCTGCTTATACGTATGGCAGAGAAGATAACTGATTTGTATGAAAAAAACATAATGGGTTGGGTTTTGCTTGCTGCTATCACACGTGTTGGGCCAAGAAGAGAAAGATGAAAAGGAGTAGATAATTGGGTTTGAGTATTTAAGGGGGCTGGAGGTTGGGCCAAATTATAATGGCCTGAGGGAGTAATGGATTTAGCATAAAGAGAGCCCATGCCATTTATTTTAATTAATTATAGATATTAGATAAATCCCTAACTTAATATAAGGATTTTCCTAAGATAAAAATATTTCATAATTATACTTAAATCCTAAGATTTAAAACTAGGATGTTACAGCTTCTCCATCTTCTATGGATTCAATTCCACACCGACTGTCGCTAATTCTGGTCATTTTATTTTTGATAATTCTGATTTTTCTTCTTTCTCCAATTCTGTTCCTTCTTCTCTTCCTTCTACTACTTTAGTACCTCCTCTTTCTTCTTCTATTTATCCTATTTCTTCTTACCAGGATCCTTCTTCTTCTCCTACATCTGTCCCTACTGTTCTAGTTCAAAATTTCCGTCACTCTAATAGGACTCACAAGCATCCCACATATCTAAGTGACTATTCATTGCTCTCAACTCATTTTAATATGCCGTCAACTCTCACGTGTTTCTAGAGGAGCCCAATTTCATAGAAAAATACTTTCAAAGGTCAGGGATTGTCCAAATATTCCCAGATTTTACGTTTTTCTTGACTGTCCAGTTAAGCTTCCAGAATTAATGACTCAACTTTAAAAATTCATATCTGGAGTTCTAGATGTCCGATTTTGGTGGTTCAAAAACCTATGAACTCCTTATTATGTATAGTTTTTCGTAAAATTGGTTCCAGAATTTAATCACAATCCATTCATTCCCATATCCCAAAAACGTTCGGACTGTTCAGATTGGTTTCCAAAACTCAGGGTCATTTTGTACAATTTATTTCTCTCTGACCAGAGCTTATAAAAATACAAAATACCCACCATTTTAAAGATATTAATGTCCCCTTTATTATGGAATATTTTAAGAATTTTTAAAGGTCATTAACTCAGTAAAACACGCATTGGAAGCTGACTGACTCCAGAGACCAAAAACTGGCAGTTTTAACTCTTTCTTTGAGCTCATTATTTTATGCTCACAAAACACTTTAAAAATTCATTCACCAACATATTCCCACTCCATTTTCAGTGGTGAACACGTTGGTGAGCCCAGATTTTTCAATTTCCTTTTATTTCTTAAGGTTTACCTCAGATTATAAATCTGGGTTTGCAATGAAATCTCAAAATTTTCATGAGGAAGATGGAGATCCTTACCACAACTCTTGATCTAGCTCTTATGGATTCTTCTACTTCACATTTTTCCTCATCTTCCTTCAATCAATGTGAATGGTTGAGGGAATGTTGACCGAATGAGAGAGTGGTTGGTGTGTGGGTGTATAGGACGGATGAGGAGGTGGAAGTTTGAAGAATTAAAGGTATATGTGTTTATGTTCGGATGGAATATGGAATAGAGATTGGAAGAGTGAATTGTTGTTTAAGTGTGTGTGTGTGTGTGTGTCCGTACTGTGATAAAAGGGAAGGGAAAGGTGAATTGTGTTTAAGTGTGTGTTTGTTCAGATGTGATTAAGGGGAGTGGATGATTTGTCATTTGGTGAAATGTGACAATTGATCTTCATGCAAGAAGGGAAAGAGACACATGGAGGGTGAGGTGGTGTGCGTGTGATGCCATGTGTGTGTGTAGCTTACATGTGTGTGTTTATGGGACGGTTGAGGTAATGGAAAAATGAGAAATTGTGTGTGTTTATGCGTGTGTTCATATGCATTTAAGGGACGGTGATTTGTCAATTAATAGAAAGGGAATAGGTGTCTTATGGTTGATTGTAAACTCACAACAAGTTTACACTTAATAGCTTAGGTGTCTTTCAATTAAACCTTTTGGTGACACTTGTGCATTTAGGACATAAAAAGATGAATACAACTCCTTTATGAGAAATGTGGCAAATTCTAGAATACAAAGTCTATAAATATCTTTGACTTTGTTTATGACTTTGCTTGGTCACCAAGACTCTTTCTTGAACGAATTGAAGAGTCCTCTGAGGCATCGTCTTCATGTGTTTTTGCCATGTGTCCTAAATGTCTTGTTTTTTCCCAAAAAACGCAGGACATACCTATGTGCCCTGAAAATGTCGTGTACTTACTTGTACCTGCATATGTTCACTCAACTAATTGTTCAATACCTTAGGACATAGTTGGGTGGCTTCTTTTCCAACCGAATGTACACCGTATAAGTGCTCTGTGCCTCTTTTTCACTGAGACCTTAAGTCCACGGCTTATACATACTAGGTTCACTGACCCATATAGCCGAGTTACCTAGTCCCTGAGAGACTTCCTATCTCTCATCATTCTCAAGACTCTTCCCGAATTGGGCTTAACCGTTTACCTAATTTAGGCTTATCCTCAATTCTCTGGGCCCAAAATTCGAGATGTTACAATATCAAAAGAAAGATCAATCAACCAAATCTAGGATCTTGGACCTGGTAAATTTGGAAGGCCCAACTCATTGGACCTGCGGTCAAGGAAACCTAATTATAAGAGGAAAGCGCGGAAAAACCTAAAGGAGGTCAAAAGCTGCGAGAGGAAGCAGTCAATTAATTCCTATCCGATTGGAACTCACGCTAAGGGAACAAGAGAGAAGATAGACCGAGACGACAGAAGACCATACCGAGTTCTTCCTTGGAGCAAGACAGATCATAGAAGACGTGGAGACGTCACGTGACAAAACGCTTCTTACGCCGTCAGTACTCTGCGTTAGGTGTCCCTCACTAGTCATAAACTAAATTCCCTTTGGCTGAGTGAGGATGGATTTCTAAGTTGTAGAATGAACCTAGTTTGTTAGTTATTCATTTAATAAATCCATTTTGTTTATTAGTTTTTTAATTCATAGCTGATTAGCGGACGTTAAGGGTTATCTCAGTGGTCTTGGCAGCCCGGAAGGGAGTCAGGGTTAGACCTCTGTTAAGCAGTGCTTGTTGGACGAGACCGTACATGGCTCGACATAAATCGTAGATGCCAAGAATGGATTTATCGCTCATAACCAGGACACCTAGAGCTAATCAGATAGACAAAACTTGAAATCCCCAAAGAAATATAGGAGAGTAGAGCGAGGACTGTGTAACACCCCATTTTCGTAAACGTTTTCATAGCGTTTTGATCAGAGTTGAGCGTCAGAATTTTTTTCAATATAAAGAGTAACTGAATAACATAGCTTGCGGTGTATCTGGCTGTTCATACGGCAGTACATTCATCCGAGTGTCTAACGTAAAAGTAAAAACATAACAAAAGAAAGTCTCCAGCCGGGTCTCTAAGCGTGCTGCTTGCCCTCCTCTTCGGCCCTCGGTCTTTCTGACCCTGAAGCTATGTTAAGAGCTGAGGTCTAATGCCTACTAGACCTCAGGTAACAGTTAACCTCATGCTTATATACACAATATATGGATTACAGATATTCACAACATTAACAGTTCAAGGCAATTTGGTGTGAAATTTCAAATGGAGAAGAGGCCTATTTATAGAAGAAGTCTATGGCACATTTGGTAATTCTCTTGAACATTCTCTAATCGAATCTAGACCATTAGATCTAGGGTTTCCTTCATCTCTTCATCCTCACCATCCACCTCTCAAAAATATCCCTATCTCTCTCTCTCCCTTATCTCTTCATTTTTCAAAGAAATCTTATCTCTTTGGATTTCCTCTTACCGATTAATTCCCCTGCTCAATGTTTTAATTGTATGTACTTATAAAATCACAAATACTTTTAGAGATAAAGTTTGAAGTTTATGTAGTCTCTTGAGAAGCACTTGAAATAACAAGGATTATGGTCCAATTAGGGGTTTTTACTAGTCTTTTAGTCATTTTAGGATACACTTGAAATGACTTTGGAAATAATCTACTTCGGGCTAAAAATACACTTATTCGTAATAAGTTCTTATATTTGATCTATGATTAACATATTTCAGTATACGATTTATTTTCTATCGCTTCTCATTTGAATTGATCCCAATAGCTTTTAAACTCTCAAAATATCTTTTCTCCTTTCCTCTCTCCTTATTTACTAGGCTCACATCACTCCACACCTCACAACACTCACACACCACACAATTCACCTTTTCCTCTACTACACTCACAACACACACACACAACTCCCTTTCCTCTCTCTTCCACTACACTCACAACTCTCTCTTACACACACACACACACACACACACACACACTCACAACTCTCTTACACACACACACACACTATTCTCTTTTTCCCTTCCCCCATTTTCAAAATACTTGGTGGATATTTGGCCATGGAATGTGCTCTCCCACTTGCACAAATATCCCATGGTCTTAAGGGTTTCTATTGGCTAATGAATTATCACATGGATTAAGGCTTTGAATAATTTAGAACCATTAGATTAACTTTATTAGATTCAATCTTGGCCCTTAATGTTTGTTGCAATTGTTGACTTTTCAACCTTGATTAGCAAAGCTTAATTAATCCCTACTCCAATGCTTAATTTCCCTTGCATTGTATTTCCCATCGATTAATTGGTCTCTAATTAGGGTCATACTTCCCTAATTGTGCCTTTAAAACATGTTATTCAATTAATTATGAAGATTTAATTAATTATCTAATAATTGCTGATCATTTTCTTTAATTGGATTAATTATTTTCTCACAACTTTTGGGTTTACATTGGTCATTTATGCACCATGTATTATTTTAATAATCATAGGGCAACTTATGTTCCCTAAAATAATATTGGATTTTTGTCTCTTAGTTTATTTCAACTCTAAGAGAAGTCGCCCAAGAAAATAAAGTAAATACACTACAAAATTTTGAGACCACATATTCACCTATTTAAAATAGGTATTATTTACCCAAATATAATATTTAAGATAAATAATTACCCGGGTATTACAGACTGTATTTACAGAATTGCGGAAGCTTTTGTATAGGATAATGGTGGGTTAACTAGATAACATTGTGGAAGGTGGTTATGCTGTAGCATTACGGAAGCTATGCAATATAATTGCTATAGCAATGCGTTGTAGGCGAACTAGGGTAATGACACGACTTAGGATGAAATCTAAGCTCAGCCTACTTTTAAACTGATACCTTCCTTCGCTTCCCGATCACTTGTTTATTCCTTATTATTAGTAATAGCAAAAACAACCAAAATCAACATTACTTCTACACAACTCTCGTTAGAAACTGAACCCATATGCGGTATCACAGTCTCTTTGGGACGATACTCTACTCACTCTTTATTACTTGTTCGACTAGTTAACTTGCCATAAGGGAATTCGACCAACACCTAACCTCTTGAATTTAAATTTCAAACTAAAATTCAAAATTCAAAATCAAAATTCAACTTTGCGGGGTCTTCTAACACATTTGGGTCTTTTTGTGGAGAAATTGATTTCCTACTTGGGGCTCAAATGTGGCGCCATTTTCCTATTGGGCTTAGAGTCACACTCCAACCTAATTACACCTTTGTTCTTGATAAAGCCCAATAATAATTATTGGTCCAATCTTGCTAATTTTAATGGGCCCAAATTATCTATTAACAACATAAAACACTAGCAATGCTCTATGGCCCCAGAACTAATTGGGTTGGTCAAGTGATCTACCTTTCAAATTTTGGATACCATACATGCATAATCCCTCACAACGTCATTCACATTTAGTCGAGAGTAAAGATAGAGTATCATCTCTCTTGATTGACTAAATGTAGCTAATTCACATAACTATGAATCTTCTTCTATTTACTCTATAATTGATCATGAGTCTTCATGATTACTTGTTGTGCGAAAATGCATATACAAAACAATCAGAGAAAACATGAATATACCAGTTTGTAAACAAAAAGAACTTCTTATACGCTAAAGTGCTTAAAGACTGCCTCATTAAGACCGGACTAAGGAAGGACCGCTCCTAAAACTATGACCGTGTGCAGATTTGTAAATATAAAGAACTTCTTACACTTGGATCATTTTTTCATAGGTCTTATCCGCACTGTTAAAATAACAACCGGTCTTAAAAATGTTATTAAAAAATTGAAATATCAATTACTTTTGGAGAAATCTCATACAAATGAGACTTATATTTTCTACACTCCAAAATTAATACGGAAAAATTAAAATATAAATGTATTAAAGTTTTAAGACCGAACATTTATAAAAGACGGTCTTAAAAGTTAGACCTTTAAGACCGGACATAAATCACTACGGTACTAAAGTTTAAATAAAAATTAATTAATGTTAAGACCAGAGTTAGAATGACCGGTCTTAAAAGTTAGACTTTTAAGACCGGACGTAAAATCAGCCGGTACTAAAGTTTAAATAAAAATAATTAATTTTAAGACCGGAGTTTTAGGAAGTCCTGGTCTTAAAGGTTAACCTTTAAGACCGTATATACTCATTTGTCCTGGTCTTAAAAATGAAGCGCCAAATATAGTTTCTTCGCGGGAAGCTTTTGACACTCTCACTGAAAAACGAACCCCAGTTCACGTTGCGAAACCCTTCCTGTTGCATTACCTCTCTTCCTCGCCCCACGTACCGTTAGCCTTTGTTACTCCCTCATTTGCTCGTGCATTCCTCTCACTTTCTTGAAAATGAACGGTGAAAACGATTCCACTCGTGTTCCCGGAACTCCGATACGCTTTGACTGGTGTGGATCGACGAACGAACCCTCTTCATCTCACAATGAGCCTCCTCGCCGTGCACGCCGTGGTAGAAGCGGCACACGAATGAGGGAGGTTTCCTTAGTCGGAATTCCGGACGAAGCTCGAGATTCGCTTTGATGAAAATTTGCAACCTTTCGGTCCTAATAAAACCACATATACTAGTTTTGTCGGCGCTCTAGTACGCAGCAAGGTTAGCATCTTGATTGATGAGTGGAAAAATGTGGACCAAAGCACAATAAAGGATCCTATTTGGGACACTATCCGCTTACATGCACCGTCCCCGACTCGAGAAGTTGAAAGACTCAACATTGTCTTATTGTGCCGAGCGGTTCAGAAGTTTAAGACCTTTCTTGCTAACACGTATATTTTTGCCGAGGTGAAGCCTGACCATAAACCCTGGCACAAGTACAAATTTCTTGATGAACAAACTTGGCAACAATTTGTTCAGCTGCGGACCACTCCTGAAGCTCTGGTGAGTTTATATTTAGTTTTGTTTGCACTTTTGTTTGCTTATTAACCTGTGCGGATATGTGAATGTTATTGTGTACATCTAATCCTGTTAGTTAAATGGTTTGGTGTGTGAATAGAAGTATACATTTCCTGCCTTTGTCCTGCATCAGAGGAGCATGTCCTAATTCCATGCAAGTCTGATATGTAAACTGTGTAATATGGTTAGACGTTGCTGTTAGTTAGTTAGTATGTTAACTGTGTAATGGTTTCGGTGCAAGTAGTTAGTTAGTTATTCTAATATGTGTGTAGGAACCAATTATGATGAATGAATGAATTGACTGAGTTGGCAGCAATTCGCAACTCCCTTTCCTTTGTTCTCCCAATTTCTTCTACAATG
Source organism: Acacia pycnantha (assembly GCA_025563575.1). NCBI lineage: Eukaryota > Viridiplantae > Streptophyta > Magnoliopsida > Fabales > Fabaceae > Acacia > Acacia pycnantha. Next base: position 275,251 of record JAMWYP010000023.1, on the reverse strand, counting down.
CTACATCTTCCTTAAGTAAAATGTTGAAACTTGATGAAGTGAATTTGACTAATGTTTGACGTTCATATCAAGCGTAAGTTCTCTAATTTCGTTAGTGACATGTCTGGAATTCATAATTGATAGTTGTTTTCAATCTTGATTCACGTAAAAGAAGGGAAAAATACCAAGAGATCGGGAGAAAGAATGATTGCCCACACAGGCTTCTCGCGGCGGATATGAAAAGGCCGAAAAGATTTGATGGCAAAAGCGGAAGAGATTGGAAGATGAAGCTGAATCCAATCCTTCGCGGTAGTTGACCACCCGCCATCTCCAATACGTCGCGAGGAGTTGTGGTTGTATATTCGGCAAAAGCCAAGCGGCGCCTACACGAGTGAACAAACTCGTGTAGTTGCTGAACGAATTGTAAGTATCGATATTGTGACGTTTTACTTACTAATTAAACATGTTTCATTAATATGCTTCTCGTTATCTGTATATTACAGAAAGATCTTAAAAAGAAAGAGGCAGAGGGATCTTTTGCGTCGGACGGGAGGAATGATGTTCTGACCGCTGCGACCGGAAAAGCATATCACTCGGGCGTGTAAGGGGATTGGAGGACGGGTAGGCCTAAAGCAATACTTTGGTAAATCCAAACGCCACAGACAAAGTATGATTACTCGGGAGGAGATGGATCAGACGGTTGCCAAATTAAATGAGGAATCAGCGGCCAGAGAAGCTACAGTGAGGGTAATGTTTCAATCTGAGATGAGCAAGATGAAGGAGGAGATGGATCAGAAAATGCAGTGTCTCCTGAGCTCTCGCCCAGAGACCATTGTGGATCCCTTGACACCTTCAGCTGCACCTATGCAGCAGCAGAACACTAGAGGGAGCTGCATTGTTGGACAGTCAGAGCAACCTTGTCATCTATATGTGGAGGATCGTGATAGTCTTAGACAATTGGTTGCTAAAGGGACTGTCCACAACTTCGGATCAACCGTACACCACAAACAAATGGATGATGATGAAGTCAGAGTGTCAGTTGAAGAGGTGATCAATGATGCACCTGTCCCTCTCCCAACCGATGAGCTGAAGCTTGTGAGTGATGTCAAGGGAACCTTCATCTCTTGGCCGCTGAAGCTTGTAGATGTCTCTACTCCTCGTCAAGCTCCATCCCCTCCTCAAGCTCCACCCCTCATCAAGCTTCGTCCTCCTCAAGTTTCACCCTCCTCAAGTTCCATCCCCTACCGCTAACTTGACGGCCAAGGAAAAATATCCGATTTGGTAGCCAACAAATGGTTTAAAGATAAATTGTGGACTGTCAATGAAGTAGTAGGCCTCCTCATCCTCAACCGCTTTTAGTTGATAATGAAGATGTAGAGTCCATGCCGCTTCCTCGGACAAAGCAGGTTACTAGTGCATGTGTTCAAGTATTTATAAAGTAAGTATCTTCTTCCTTGATTACATAATTTAAATGCACCGTTTAGACACACATACATATATACTAATTCCCTGATCGGTGTTATTCTTGTAGGTGCATGCATGAGAAACTTGTTGAACAGGCGTAATCGAGGATTTTGGATTCTTGTGCCCAGTGTATGCAAGTACAACATCCAAGGAATTGAGACAGAGTACATATCAAAGAGGGTGTGTGAAGTGCCAAGAAAGGTGTACTTGTTTCCAAACCGGCTCTGTATATATATATATATATTGTCTGCAATTCACTTAATTCTGCTTCTATATATATATATCACCGAGTATTTACTGTATTGAAATTTCAGCAACCACTATCGCTTGGTCGTCATGAACATGGAGTCGCATTATGTTATCTTCTTATGCTCCACTCACGCCGATCCATCGCCTACGTTGAAGCGCATCATCAACAAGTAAGAATGTCATTTTGATTGTCTTGTCTCGAAATCTCTGTTGTGAATTTTCAGTGAACATTACCGATAAATTTGTGATTTTGATGATAGTGGCATGACGACCTTCCAAAGAACGGTAAAAAAGGCGTGGGTTTGATCTCAACCCTAAATAGTACCAACCAAAGGTTAGTACATATTTGGACATGGCATAACTGTCTTGTGAACTTGGTCGATAAGCTATATATGCTCTTATATATTTATTGTTCTTTTTTAGACCCGTCGGCAACCGACAGAATCGAACTTATGTGGCCCTTACGTCATGAAACACATATATGATATTGTGACGGAGGGAAAGACTAAATTCCCTGCAAAGGTAAAATGTTATGGCTGAATTCAATCACTGATGGCTTTATTACATATGAAATATGCACGTAATATGTTATTTCGTTTCGTCTTTGATGTTACGAGAGGTTTGCCCGTGAAAAGCCATTTGATGATGATGAAGTGGAGCACATACGCGATGTGTTTTGTGAATATCTCGTATAAACCGGTCTTAGAAAATCTAAGTCGGGACAATAATTAATGTCATAAATTAATTCATTTGTAAATAATATATGTTGTAGTAACAATAGCCTTCTGTACATACATTTGTTTATTTTTTCGACTAGCTAATTCATTCTTTTGTAAATATAACGCAATGCAATTCAATAATAAATTTGTTTATTTTTTCGAACAATTTGTGTGTGTCCATTTTGGGTTTCTGAATGAATGGATTGGTGGATAAAGCTATTTAATTAGTGCTTGAAATTTGAGATACAAAGCGGATGTTGTAAATGAGCCATAAGAGTTTCGAAAAGTATTCGCGACTTTTAGGACCGTATATTTGTTAAAAGAACGGTCCTAAAGGTCTTCGTCCATTTTAAGACCGTATATTTAACAAATATCCGGTCCTAAAAGTCTTCGTATAATTCTAAAAGTATGGGTAGACTTTTAGGACCGTATATTGTTTATTTGTCCGCTCCTAACTTCAAATTTTTAAAATAAGGCTTAACTTTTAGGACCGTATATTTGTTAAAAGTCCGGTCCTAAAGGTCTTCGTCCATTTTAAGACCGTATATTTAACAAATATACGGTCCTAAAAGTCTTCGTCTAATTCTAAAAAGTATGGGTAGACTTTTAGACTGTATATTGTTTATTTGTCCGCTCCTAACTTCAAATTTTTAAAATAAGGCTTAACTTTTAGGACCGTATATTTGTTAAAAGTCCGGTCCTAAAGGTCTTCGTCCATTTTAAGACCGTATATTTAACAAATATCCGGTCCTAAAAGTCTTCGTCTAATTCTAAAAAGTATGGGTAGACTTTTAGGACCGTATATTTTTTATTTGTCCGCTCCTAACTTCAAATTTTTAAAATAAGGCTTAACTTTTAGGACCTTGGATTTGTTATATGTCCGGTCCTAATATTCTTCCTTTAAATAGAGTTCCTGACTCGGTTTCAGACAAATCGTTAGGGTTCAAGACAACCAAGTTTCTGGCGTTCTTCTCAAGTTTTGTGCTTCGTTGTCCTCGTTTTCACTTAACCTGGGTGTGGAGATCATCATCGTGTCCCTTTTCTTTGTCCTTTTTCTTTTGTCGGAAAAGAAAGAAGATAACGAAAAGGACACCGAAAATGTTCACACCAGGTAAGTAAAGAGGACGACAACGATGGTCCAAACTTGAGAAGAATCGTCACTCGTTTGTTTTTGTTCGAATAAGGAAACATTGTTTTTTTTTGTATGGTCGTAATCGTTAACTTTATTCTGCAAATTTTTAATGTTGATCACCACGAAGAGGACAATGTTTTGTTTGTTTCCTTTTTGTCGGAAAAAGAAAAGAACATCACCATAAATGAAGTACAAGGAAAGCGATTGGGATCTAAAAATTTTTATTTTATTTATTAATTTTTTTTTGCTGCCTTGTGAGGCAGCAGAGTACAAAAAAAAACATAAATATTTCTAATCCTCCCCATCGTTGTCGGAGGGGAGGGAAGGGTCGGAGACGTCGTCATCAGAGGTATGGTACTCAACGTCATTGGCGTCGAGTACCGCGTTCAGCTTGTTGTTGACGGCGTGATAGACCTGAAACAGTTGGCCCAAGCGTCGGTCTATATGATCGACGCAGGCTATCAGGTGCTGCAGCATTTGTTGGAAGTTCGGGTTCGAAGGCAACGGAGGAGGATATAGAGGTGCCTCAGGATTTCGCCCAGCAGGAGGACCTCGTCGTGGTGGAGGAGCCATTACGGTGGAGGTTGTAGGAGGAGATGGAGATGAATGTGAAGAAAGTAAAGTAACAACGGGTTTAAATAGAGAACCCGTCCTGAACAATGTGAAACACCGGAAACATTAACGAGGAGACGCATAGTTACTCAGAATACGAGGAGACGCCTAGTTGGGAAGTTTATGTGGAAGCCGAAGAGACTCAATCATTCATTTCAACATAGGGAAGGGACTCTGCAATCTGAGGATTTTGAAAAGAATGAACTTTTAATACCGGATACTGTAAAAGATCCGTTCTTAAAAGTAATATTTTTTAGCCAAAAATTCTTACTTGAAAAAATAAATTTGAAAATATAAAAATAAATGAGTTTTAGGACCGGATACAGGATAAAAAGACGGTCTTAAAAGTGTTTTAGGACCGGATACAAGATAAAAGGTCGGTCTTAAAAGTAATTGTTAAAAATAATTGACTATTAGGACCGGATATTTAAACAAATACGCTCTTAAAGTAGAAACATTAAATTCATTTATACCAATTGACTTAATCATCATCGATGTTTATCTCTCCCGCTCTCTCGTCCTTATTAACTCCACACACTACCTCTTTGTCCTTGTTAACTCCTCACTACCTATCTCTCTCGCCCCAACCTCTCAAAGCCTCAAACCATGGTTAGATACAAGCAAACTGCTCGTAGGGGTGCATACACACCTCAAGCTCATGCCATGGTTAGAACGTTATACGGTGCGCCTCCTCCAACGAGAGTACGTCCTATTGTTTCCGAAGACTCTCGGGTCGTTGGACCCATTGTTATTTCTTCGGATGATGAAGAGATTGCGCATGCCGCACCCCCTATGTTCGTGCTCCCCACCACCTTCACAACATGCGATGTTCGTGCTCCCCTACCCAACCTCGTTGGCCCAGCCGCGCCTACCTCCGACCCTCTCCGCTTTGCCGTAATGATCCATTAATATTGCGGGTGGAGCAAATAAGACAAGAAGTTGCTGATCTCCCGCGGAAATTAATGCTCTTCACGCCGAAATCGCCGAGGTTGTTCACCAAATTCTTGTGGATGATAATATTCAGCTTCTTTTTCTTTTGTTTTTTTTCTTGTGTATGCATATTCTGAAAGTAATGTAAGACATTAAGAACTCCGTATGAATTTTTTGGCTGTTCTCCAATAATTAATTAAAGAAGCTTATTCTCCAATTTTCCTTTATTTTTTGTCCAAAAAATATCCTTTATTTTATTGATTCATTCTAATGCAATCACCAAGGCCATTAAGACCAGACATTTTATAAGTAACGGTACTAAAGAGTATTTTGAATTTTAGGACCGGACGTTTGATAAACCTCCGGTCTTAAAACTTAAATGACTAATAAAAGGTTAGGACCGGATACTTTTAAAACTCCGGTCTTAAAATGTTATTTGTATCTTTAGGACCGGACATTTAATAAATAACCGGTATTAATAAAATCCAAAAAGCTAAATAAGGTATCTTTGTCGCGCGGAAAATTAAATTTCCCTCTCTGAATATCTCTTGCCGCGCCGAAAGTGAATACTCAAGTTCCGACTCCAAGGTTTGTGTGTTGCTTCGCCTCTGCTTCGCGTTCCTCTCTCGACAATCACTATCTGGTTCCTTAGCTAAACGTCTATAGACGAAGCTGTAAGAGGTGTTTTGGTTATATAACTTTATTATTTTCCAGCTTATCGTTCTTGGTTTTTCATGGGTTTAACGAAATCGATGTAATGTTCTTATGGGTATTCTCTGTTGTTAATGAATATTGTTTTTTGAAGATTATATTTGCACTTTAGACCTACCCAACCGACCAACAAGTGTTTTTAGGTTACTCTTGTTGTCTTGTCTCGCAACATCACCGTTCGTTGCGGAGAAGTAAGACTCAAAAATCGCATTTGAATTTATATGCTACAGTGAGTCCACAAGACCTTCATCCCATGCATTTAATTTCCTCGTCTTGCATTTATTTTGGTTCTTAGATTCACCGTGATGCATTTATGACCAAAAGTGATTCTTTGTTATGCATTTAATGGGCAAGTTCCTCCGTAAAAGTGATTCTTTGAGCACATATATTTGCATTTGGATGTTGGCTTATTTTATATGCAAGTTTCAATTTTTTCGGATTATGTATGATCAATGATTTTCGTCTATATATAGGAATTCTACTATGGATCACAGCTTGGATAAATGCTTTACGAACGAGTGTTGAATATCAGAATGGGGTGAGGGAATTTATAGAATTTGCTAAACAAAATGCCCATGATGATAGGGGAAGTTTTATTGTCCTTGTGTAGAATGTTTGAATGAGAGTCGACTAAGTCCTGAAGTTATACACACACATTTAATTTGTCACGGATTTTGTAAGACTTATACAATATGGGTATGGCATGGTGAAAAAGTGCCAAGCGGGTCTCAACATGGGGAAGTGGCCTTTGATGATAATGACACGGATATGGATGATCGCATAGAGGACATTATCCGTGATGTAGGAGAAGAGGCTTTTGAGCGATCACGCACATATGGTAATATGTGCAATGATGCAGAGACGCCGCTATACCCTGGGTGTAAAAAATACCAATTGTTGAACGCTGTATTGAAATTGGTAAACTTGAAGGCACGTCATGGATGGAGCCACAAGAGTTTTTCAGTGATGCAAAAATCTGAGGTGGCATGCTGATGAGAGGATTTCGGATGGACAACTTCGACATCCGGCCGATTCTTCTCAATGGAAGAAAATCGATCAATTATTTCCGAACTTCGCGAAGAACCTAGGAACCTCAGCTTGCCCTTAGCACGGATGGCATGAATCCCTATGGAAGCCTTAGCAGCATACATAGCTCATGGCCCGTACTCCCGATTGTTTACAACTTATCTCCTATGTTATGCATGAAACGAAAGTACATCATGTCGTCTATGTTGATTTCGGGACCAAAACAACCCAGAAATGACATAGATGTTTACCTTGAGCCCTTGATCGAAGACTTGAAGGAGTTGTGGGAAGAAGGTGTCGATGTTTTTGACTCTTTCAAGAAGGAGGTCTTTAGAATGAGAGCCATGATATTTTGTACTATAAACGACTTCCCAAAGATATGGGAACTTGTCGTATAGTGTAAAAGGCCATAAAGCATGTCCGGTTTGTGAAGAAGGCACACGCTACCATCAACTTCAACATGGAAGAAAGACGGTGTATCTTGGACATAGGAGATTTCTTAGACGGGCCACCCATATCGTCGATTAAAGAAGGCATTTTTGGTGGCCAAGAGTATGAAGAAGCTCCTGGTGGCATTGATCGGGAGCAAGTGTATGAAAAGGTTAAAAATATCGTTGTCATCTTCGGTAAGACTGGAAAGAGTAGAAAAGAAACAAATATATGGAAGAAGAGATCTCGTATTCTTCGATCTTCCATATTGGCGCAATCTTGATGTGAGACACTGTATTGATGTCATGCATGTGGAGAAGAACGTATGTGATAGTATTGTTGGCACGCTTCTCAACATACAAGGTAGTTCGAAGGATGGTGTGAAGGCAAGATTGGATTTGCAAGCAATGGGAATACGCGAAGACTTGCATCCAAGGCCATATGGGAAGAGAACTTATTGTCCCCTATTTCTCATACTTTGTCTAAGGATGAGAAACGAAGCTTTTATGAGTGTTTACATGGCACAAAAGTTCGCTCGTGGTATTCTTCAAATTTTAAGAGGCTTGTCTCAATGAAGGATTTGAAATTAGTAGGCCAAAAGTCTCATGATTGTCATGTCTTGATGCAACAGCTACTCCCAAAGAGCTATTCGAGGCATCGCCGAATATGATCTTCGGGTCATTTTGACTAGACTTTGTTTCTTCTTCAATGCGGTTTGTAGTAAAGTCTTCGAGATTGAAAAGTTGGATGAATTGGAGAATGAAGGATATCTTATCTTGTGCCAGCTTGAGAAGCTATTTGTTCCTACATTTTTTGACATCATGGTTCATCTGATTGTTCATCTAGTGAGGGAGATAAAGTTGTGCGGCCCTATCCATTTACGGTGGATGTACCCTATTGAAAGATCTATGAAATTCCTAGAAGGGTACGTGAAGAACGCGTACCGTGGCCAAAGTAAGACATATTGGGCTTCCAAAACGTCACCGGTCAAGGGGGTAGACGAGGGCTTCTGTAAAGAGTGTGGATCCTGATGAATTGTCACAAGTCCACTTATACATCTTGAATAATGTTGATGAAGTTCAAGCCAGCATATCTCGCACATAAAGAAGCTTGTAAGGAAAGAGAACCATCGAATGACCGAACAAAGGTTGATTAGGGAACATAATGTAACTTTTGCAAACCGGTTCAAACAAAAGGTCGAGGGATCTGAATGTGTTTCGATACAATGAAATGGTTAGCACGTGGTCCCGAGGTTGATGTCATAAGTTGGAATTCGTATGTGATCAATGGTTATACATTTTACACGAAGTCCCTAGATGATATGAGCACACCCGCAATAGCTGGTGTTATGTTAGAGGCCGAATCTATGCACTTCTCCAGCTCGAAAGACAAGAGGCCTAAATTGGCGCTCATGCCATATTATGGGGTTATTGAAGAGATTTGGGAGGTGGACTATGTCAAAGTTAGATTTCCCATCTTCAAATGCAAGTGGGTTAATGTCAATAATGGTGTTCGGATCGATCGACTAGGATTCACTTTAGTCGATGTCAATAGTAGAAGTTTTGGAGATGAACCTTTATTATGGCAGATCATGCAAAACAAGTGTTCTATATCACCGATCAAGAAAATAAAATGTGGTCCGTAGCTCTCCAAGGAAAGAGGGTCATTGATATTGATGAGGAAAGTCATTCAACTTATGGTCTTCCTGAGAGTACTCCTTTTACAACGGGTCTACCGGACATGAACGAAGAAGATGAAGCGGATAATGAACCCGGCATAAGAAATGATCATCAAGAAGGGATATGGGAGACAAAGAAGATGAAGCGGATAATGAACCCGGCATAAGAAATGATCATCAAGAAGGGATATGGGAGGATATCACTTTATAAAAGAGTCAATTCATCATAAGGTAATATTCATATGCAGAATTCTTAGAAAACTTTAAGGTTTTAACTATATTATATTCCTTCTATGTTCTTAATTAAACAATGTCATCATTGACTATATGAATTTGTTCTTGTTTTGTTTTTGTAAGTGTGATCCGATTCAAAGGGGCATGTTATAAAAGAGGATGCATGTTACGTTGTTGGGTGGGAATCGATGAAGGCATGGTGAATAATATATTATATTGACTACATATATGTTGATTTACGTCTCGCATGTTTTGTAACTCATTGTGATTGTAATTAGTTATATCTTAGCTTATTGTATAAATTACTTTAGTTGTTGTAGACTTAAGAGGCCACATAACTCATGGTGGATAATATTTGTATTCTTTTTCCAAATTCAATTTATTCATGTTCATAGCTTGTAGCTTAAAGTATATCGACTTTTATGTGCTGTTTTGGATGGTGGATTTGTGTATATATATGATCATTAAGACCGTTTAAAAGTCCTGGCCTTAAAGGTAGACTTTTAATACCGCCTGAACAAGATCGGTCGCGGGTCCTGGTTCCTAATGTACTGTTTGTCCTGGCCTTAAAAGCCTTTTTCCACCCGTGATTATACTAGTTTTGAAATTCTCATACCGTAGCAAAGTGAGTGATCATCATGTGAGCTTCTTGTTGATGAACAGGAGATTTTGTGGGAGAAACAGCAGTAGTGTAGTCCGAGAATGCTTTCGCTTGTGACCAATAACCATCTTCCTTGATGATTCCTCCTCTTCTCGGCTTCTTCACCTGATCATCAAGCCCGATCCTCCAAGGCCAGAGGCAGAAGGAACCTAAGAACTTCGAGGACTTGCCAGTGGAATTCTCGACACTGCCACCGCGGGCCTACCTCACTGATTCGTGGATGGAGGCTTATTAGCATCGGGAGAAGTTTTTCTGGGGAGGAGGCTTTGGAGGGAGAATCTCCTTGCATGGTTTTGTGGTGAGAGACTTAATTAATTAAAGAAAGGAAGGATTCAAGGTTTTGAGGGAAAATGGAGGAGACTGGTGGTGGTAGGGTTTGGAGAAGGGGAAGGGAAGGAAGGGGATTAACAATGAGGGAGGAAGGTCCATAGACATAAATGCTGGTTAATGTTTGTCCTTTTCTTTTTCGCTCAGAATGTTTGTTTGTCCTTTTCTACTACAATTTGAATGCACCAATCAAACACGTAGGTAGTAATGTGTAAGGATTTCTTCGTTGACTTCCTACATGTCATGAGTGGGTCCCCAGGAATTGGTGGGCCTTCTAGGTTTGTTTTTTTCAGGAATATTGTCATTATTAATATTTTTATTTGTAAAAAGTAAATTGATATACTCTTTCATTCTAAAATATAAGTCACCTTGTATACAGGTGACTAAGGCGTCGACTTTCACCCTAAAAGTTGAACCCCCTCCTCGATGTGATGGCCTTGTTAGTAGGGGATCTATAAGTACTTCTATAAACGCTCTTTGAGCCTGGAGGTATGCCCTAGCCTTGGTGCGGTACTGGTGTCTATCCCCACCTAAACATTTTTGTATATAAAAAGAATAAGTCATTAAATTTAAAATCAAAACATTAAGGGGTAAAATTTGAATTTTGAAATGTTAGAGGGTTACAAGCAACATTCAAAACCTATGTTTTTTTTTTTTATACATAAATTTTAGGAAAGGGGTTGGGTTCACCCACAGTCCAAGGGCAGGGCGAAATCTCCCTTCCTCCAAGGTAATACCGATGTTGGGCAGGGCGAGCCGTCTATTACCTTCAGGCGTTAACAATTAGTAACCTATGAAGGATGCCATACGTCTTTGATTAATCTGACGTGACATTTTCCATTGAAAAGAAAGATAGTAGTAACTTAATGGCATGGGCTTATAATAAAGATATAAAAGTTTAGGAAACTTACATTTAAACTTTAAAATGTGATGGGAGTTATATGCAAGTGACCCAGAATTTAGGGGGTTTTATATAATTTAGTTTTATTATTATTATGGAGAGAGTAATACAATGAAGAACCATATTTAATCATTAATTATTGAGATAAGATATTATCACTACCAATTTTGGTCATTATCAAATCACTACCACTTTTTTTACTGTTAAATCAGAATCTCAATAGGAGAGAGAAATGATAAAGGTAGATGAGATTCTGATCTAACGGTGAAAAAGTGGTAATGACATTGATAGTGACAATATCCTATCTCTAATTGTATATGCAAAACCGATGAATACACATTAATTACTATCCATTATAGACCAAATAATATTTTTAGAACGTGACTTGTACTGCGGAGGAGATAGAGTTTATATCATTAAACTTTAATTACATGCTTATTTATTTATTTTAATGTTTATTTTCTAAATTAATGTAAACACATTTCTGTTATAACTCCCGCACTCATCAAATTCATATTCAAAGAGGTTTGAGTCCTGATTATGAATGTTAACCATTGTTGTCAAACTCGCGAGTTGACACTTCGAGTTTACCGTTTTTACATTTTTAACTTACTAAATCGAGTCGAATCACTAGTAAACTTGTGACCATTGTAAACTCGATTAGACTTACGAGTTTATACACCGAGTTTACCGTTTTTACGTTTTTGGCTTACAAAACTTGTTAACTCACACTTAAATTTGTATTTGTTTTTTTGATTTGATCATGTTCAACGGCCTTTATATATAAGTTTTATAGAAATTTTTTTGTTAAATATGATAAATTTTGAATGTTGATGAATTTAATTTAAATTATTTTGATTTAAAATATATTTAAATCAAATTGTTATCATTTTTTTTATATTTGACTATTAATATCTATTTAATAATGAAAGGAAACTCTTACAAGTTTATGATTTGTGTTCACAATACGAGTTTACGTCATTGACAACCTTTGTTAACACTTAAAAGTAATTAATGAGGTCGGATATCCCAAGTTCGAGAGATATTAATCACACAAATCAGCATTTAATAAGACTGATATATTCTTACGGTCAACCAAAAAAAAAAAGACGGATATATTCTAGTTTATATTCACACTACGCATATATTTATCTAATTTTAAATATAAAAAATAAATAATTATCTCACCAATATTAAAACATGTGAATTATGTCCCTTACTCATTTTCCTTTATTTTATATATCATGTCAGGCTCTTGCTCATTTTCCTTTATTCTATAGAAACATCTTTGGATTCCATGGATGAAGACATACATGCACACATCTTCACACACACTTGTAAAAGAAAAGCATAATAAATGCCTTGCCAGTGATAAGTCAAAAAATGAGTATAAACCAAATCACACAGCCAAAAAAAAAAAAGGTTGTATGCAATTTTAAACAAAGCCTATCCTGAACAAGACGGATACGTGCAATCAATTAAAAAATGCAATGGTGAAAACCAATCTTTTATGCAAAAAAGCAGAAGACAGAGTATTAATTAATGGGATGAGTCAAACCAACCAAGAGATAGTGAAATACTCCAAGGGCGATAATGCATGTAGTGCATATAGGTAGAGATAATGAAGATCCTTGAGGATAGTGAAATACTCCAAGGGCGATAATGCATGTAGTGCATATAGGTAGAGATAATGAAGATCCTTGAGTCGTCCTCATTATTTGTCTGTACGTAACACCAGTATTATGAAAATGCAGAACTGAAAATTAATTAATTTGAGATACTGGGTGCAAAAAATATCTCAGAAACAGCATATAAGTTAAATATAAATATATAAAATATATAAAAAAATTTAAAAAAATAAAAAAATATGCTTATACCTCTAATTAGAGGTATAAGCACATAATAAGCACCTAAAATCTAAGCATGTAATGTGGACTCTTAAATGTGAGAGTGTGAAATGAATAGTGAAAATGAATAGGCCAACTAACCGGATGCAGATTGCCTCAGTATCACTTGCCTCAGAATCTCTCAGAAACGGATCCCAACTGTTGGCCAAAGAGAGATGCACAAATCTCAATTGAAGCTCTTTTTTTTCTTTTTTTTCTTTTTTTTTTTTTTTTTGCAAAAACAACCACTTTTCACTCTTCTTCCTTTTTTTTTTTTTTTTTTGAAAAATAGTACTCAGCATCCTGAGTATTTTTTCAGTACCAGTTAGTACCCAAGAGTATTTTTTCAGTATCATTCAGTACCCTCAAGAACTTTTTTTAGTATCAATCAGTATCTTGAAATATTTATTTTTTAGTACCAGTCAGTATACTGAAATTATTTTTTTAGTCCCAATCAACAATATGAAGTATCTTTTTAGTACCATTCAGTATCTTGAGAATTTTTTTTAGTACCAGTCAATACCCTGTAATATTTTTTAAAGATCCTAAAATACCCAGGAGTATTTTTTCAGTACCCTCAAGAACTTTTTTTAGTATCAATCAGTATCTTGAAATATTTTTTTTTAGTACCAGTCAGTACGCTGAAATTATTTTTTTAGTCCCAATCAACAATATGAAGTATCTTTTTAGTACCATTCAGTATCTTGAGATTTTTTTTAGTACTAGTCAGTACCCTGGAATATTTTTTAAAGATCCTAAAATAATTTTTCAAAATCATGAAGTCTTTTTTTCTGTACCAGTCAATATCTTAATGTATCTTTTTAGACTTCACATTGCTTTATCTTAAAATAATTTTAGGATCTTGAAAAAAAAAAATTCAGAATATTGACTGCTACTAAAAAAAATATTTTAAAATACTGATTGATACTAAAATTAATACTTTAAGATACTGAATGATACTAGAAAAAATATTTCATGGTCTTAAAAAAATTTAGGATCTTTAAAAAATATTTCTGAATACTAACCGGTACTGAAAAAATACCTAGAATGCTGAATACTTTTTTTCAAAAAAAAAAAAAAGGCGAAGAAGAGTGAACAGTGGTTGTTTTTGCAAAAGGAAAAAAATGCTTCAATTGAGATTTGTGCATCTCTCTTTGGCCAACGGTTGAGATCCGCTTCTGATAGATTCTGAGGCATGTGATACTGAGGCAATCTGCATCCCCAACAACCAGGACAGAGAGAGAGAGACAGGGGAACTAATGTAGTTTATGATTCAGAGAGGGATGACAGAGAGAGAGAGACTGTAACATCCCAAATTTTGGGTTTTGAAATTGGAATATCTTATGGAAATTAAATATGAAATTTTGGCTTAAAAATAATTATGAGAATAATTATTTGAGATAAAGGCTTATTTTCTTTCTTTTCTTGAAACACCCGGGAAAAGAATAAATTCAAGGAATATTTGAAAGGGATAATTTATGGTCTAAAATAAGTATTAGAAGTCAAGGCCTATTTTTCCTTGAATTTTTAGGAAAAGAATTATTGAAGTATAATAGCTAAAATTAGAAAGAAAAGGAGAACATGGAATTTGTGGTCTTAAGAGATGACTTTTGAATGGGTCCCAGAACACTCACCTCCCATAATTGCATGCAGACCATCACGTGACTATATACTCTTTCTTTTTGATAAGAGAGAAGGCTAAAAGCCAGAATTACATAAGATAATTAGAACCAAAAGTAATCAAGACCAAGACAATCATTATCTACCCAAGCCCTCAAATGGGAAGGACATTCATCAAGAATGTCAGAGCCAGAGAGACCCATCTTAGCTAACGCGTCGGCAATCCTGTTAATCTCTCTTGGCACATAGTGAAAAGTAACATGCCAGTCTTTACTTTTCATCTCCCTAATCCGCAGAAAAAGAAGATCTCCATATTGAAACTCATCATCAAGAATCCGATCAACCAGATCCTTAGCATCAGATTCGATAATAAGACGCCTCATCCCTAGATCCCAAGCCAACTGCATACCTTCAACAATCGCCCACTCCTCAGCAGCATTGACACTGCATGATCCAATATATTTTATCCAACCAGCAACCCACTCCCCATAGCTATTCCTTATAATACCCTCACAACCAGCCCGAGAAGCATCAGAGACCACCGCACCGTCGACATTCAGCTTAAACCAACCAACCGGTGGTTTTTGCCAACTCCTTAACTCCAGCTGAGCGGCCGAGGGATCCTGAATATGGCCATCCGAGATCATATACTGCGGTAACACATACCTTCTCCAAGAATTCAAGATAACAGCTGCTGGGTTCGAAGGTTTAACAAAACAATGCTCAAAGATAAAGGAATTTCGCCAACTCCGCAATTTCCAGATTGCAACCCCAAACACTAATTGCCAACACTGACCCACAAACCTCCCAAGGTTATTTTGAAGATTCATCGATAACCAGTCCCGGAGAGGGGCAGCAAAGAATGAAGGAGCATACCTTGCATTAATAAGACTCACCCACATATGCTTAGCATATTCACAGTCTCGCAAAATATGCAAGGAATCTTCCACTTCTGTATTACAGCAATCACATAAGGAAGAGGCTTGAGACCAATAACTCCTCCACGCATTAGACGACGACTTATTCAACGAAAGCATCCACATAAAAACATTTATGCGTTTCGCACCTTTCCATTTCCATATTGCCTTGAAGAGATGATGCTTTAAGTGAGGAGGATTTTCCTCAATTAAAAAGTAAGCACTTCTAAGAGAGAACTGCCCACTACTATTTGCCCCCCAAATCATGAGATCATTACCTGCCTCTGGCCTTGGCGGTAAACATGCCGCCAATCTACTAACAGTCATAGGACTCAGAATGTCCGCTAGCCTCCCCCAATCCCAGGCCCCATCCTTAACCCAATCAGCCACCAAAGAACCTTCTTCCTCCTCAGAAAGTTGCCTAGTACAGCCATCTTTAATGTTCCTCCCATCCATCAGCCAGTGGTCATTGAAAAAATCACCAGCTGCCCATTCCTGATCTGACACTTAGTGCCCCTCTCAACAATATCAGATTGAGAACAAATAAATTTCCATAACCTAGAATCCTCCTTTTGAGACACTAACAATGAGTTGGCCTTACGTAACATATATCGGTGTTGTAAGACGTCCGCCCAAAGACCCTGAGTACCCATAACAAGCTGCCAGGCCAGTTTAGCCCCACAAGCCCTGTTAACAAAGATAAGCCTTCTAAATCCCAGCCCACCAAAATCTTTTGGTCTTGAAATCTGATCCCACCCAACAGGATGGAAGCGGCGAGTAGATTCATCATGGCCCCAAACAAAATTCCTTTGAAGTTTTTCAACCTCCAAGCATACACTCCTCGGCAAACTAGCAACCTGCATAGGAAACAAAGGAATAGAACTCAAAACAGACTTGGCAAGAGTAATTCTACCTGCTTTGGAAAGACAATTAGCCTTCCATGCCGTTAATTTCAGCTTGACCCGATAAACAACATACTGGAATGTCTCCCGCCTTTTACGTCCTCTTGACAGAGGAAAGCCAAGATATCTCCCAATATCACTGGAAATGCTCATCTGAGTAATCGCTAATTTTATTCTTGTTTTGCGCCATAACCTTAGGTGAGAAGAAGATAGTAGACTTCTCACTACTAACCTTTCCCCCTGAAGCATTCATAAATGCATTAAGACACCTCATCATACATCGAGCCCGAGCCTCAGAGGCAACACCAAAAAGCAATAAATCATCCACAAACAGCAGTGTGAAATCTTAGGACTAGTGGCAGAGGTACGAATAGGAATCCAAGCCCAGCTTCCACCACATCACAAATAAGGTGAGATAATTTATCCATACAGAGAACAAAGAGGAACGGGGAAATAGGGTCCCCTTGTCTAAGACCCCTCTGAGGAAAGAAGAATTTAGTCTGAGAACCATTCCAGATGACATTATAAGAAACGGATGAAACACATTCCATGATCAAATTAATGAAGCCCACATCAAACCCCACCTCCATAAGAACAAGTTTCAGAAACGACCAACTGACTCTATCATATGCTTTTTCAAGATCCACCTTCATCGCCATGAGCCCTCTCCTACCTTTATTCTGATTCATAATATGGAACACTTCTTGCCCAATCACAATATTATCTTGAATATGCCTCCCTTTGATAAAGCTGGCTTGGAAAGGAGATCTCAAGTCTGGCAAAACGCTTTTAAGACGGTTAGAGATAATCTTAGAAACACATTTATAATGAACCGTACATAACGAGATCAACCGGAAATGAGTAACCAACTCAGGAGCATCCCGCTTGGGGATTAATGAAATAAGGGTTCTATTCGAATCAACCAAGGAGGACGAGCCCTGGAACACCCCCCTCACAAAATCACAGAGAGATGGACCAACAAGATCCCAATTATTCTTATAAAATATAGAGGGAAAGCCATCAACCCCAGGAGCCTTGAAGGAGCCCATACTAAAAATAACCTGCCTTACTTCCTCTCCCGAAAGAACTCTGGAAAGCCCCGCAAGTCTTTGCTGATCAATCTCAGGAAAATGAGTAGAAGTAGCCAAAGGAACAAAATCATCACAAGGATAACAAAAGAGAGACTTAAAATACTGACAGACCAGATCCTTTAACTCCACTCCATCTTGCACCCAGACACCTTCCTCATTCTTCAAAGAACAAATCTTATTCCTCCTCTTCCTCATCTTGGATTTCAAATGGTAAAAACGGGTGTTTCTATCCCCATTGCGAATCCACTCACTTCTCGATTTCAGGAACCATTTAATCTCCTCAAGTTTCAGAATTCTATTCAAATCTTCTTGCAGCTCCTTTTTCAAATTGCACAAAAAAACAGAGTGCGGATAGGTGCCCGACTTTTGAATAACCCCAAGTCTAGCAAGAATAGTATTTTTCTGTTTCTCAACAAAACCAAACACATCTTTATTCCAAGCTCCTAAGGAGCTCTTAAAATTATCTAAAGAATAGTTAATATCCTCCGATCGCTGCCAATTTTCAGCCAGAAAAGCAGCATAATTGTCATGATTAAGCCACATGGCCTCAAAACGAAAAGGGCGACTACCAAAACATAAATCCCTACCAAAAAGACACAACACAATAGGATTATGATCAGAAAATTTCGTGCAAGGTAATACCTGAACAGAGCTAGATGAAAATTCCATAAGAAACTCATAATTCCCCACCACTCTATCAAGCCTCTCGTACAGCCTGGAACAATTAATCGACTGAGGCCCACACCAAGTGAATTTAGGTCCATGAAACCCCAAGTCCATAAGATGGCAAGCCTGAAGTCTGGAATGAAAAAGACCAATTCTGGAATAATTCACTGCAGCTCCCCCTACCCTCTCATTCGGTGAAAAAATATCATTCATATCACCAGCAACAACCCACGGCCCAGATATAGATAGGGCCAAATTAGCCAATTGTTGCCAAAGAAGCTACTTAAAGGCCGCCCTAGGAATAGCATAAACAGTGGAAAACTGAAAATCACCCTTCCCCGGAATAGAGCAGCGAAAATGGAGGAACTGCCTATCTTTTCGAATGAGCACCACATCCATTAGATCTTTCTCCCACACAACCACCAGACCCCCCGATCTCCCAACGCTGGGCACAAACTCAAAACCGTCAAAACACATTTTATTTAAGCAATAAAACTGAGACTCCTGCTCACATTTGGTCTTGGACAAAAACAAAAGGCAGGGGTTAGAGGAGCAGGAAACCGATTTGACATTCTAAAAAAAAGACCTGCCACATGCCCCACGGACATTCCAAAAAAATAAGCAAACCATTGTACAAAACCAGCTGGGCCCACAAAAAAATCAAACGCAGGGACCTTGTGTTTCAGGAACAACCGTCCCACCCTCACTACCATACTGGGCCTCATCCACCATCACACCATCCTGGCCCACACCAGTTGGAGACCAAAATTTCCCAACTATAGGCCCACCAGCCCTAGGCTCAATGGGAAAAGACGAGAAACACTCCACCGGATCCCCAATATCCTCAACCACCACATCAGTGGGTCCCTTCAACATCACATCCACCTTATCCTCTGTACTCCCCTCCTTCCCTTTTTTTTCTCCCTCGTTTAATATCCTAAGTGAATTACTCAACGGATCTTTCTCCTTCTTCCCCTTCACCGCCGGCTCCCTCGTCCTTTTCTCTGAGCGCCTGACAGATCGTCCCCCTTCAGAAGATTTGTTGTCCTCCACCCCTCCCTTCTGTTTCCCCTGTTTCTTCTTCCAACTTCGTTTTTCGAAAGCCCCTTGAGCAGTGGAAACTCTCTCATCGATACTCCCGCCAGATCCGATTGTAGCCATCTCAACAGCATCACGAGTACCTTGGTCTCCTACGTCATCACTGTCATTCACCAGAACCTCAAACCTAGATCCCCCGTTACCCGACTGAGCCACCGCCGACTGCTTTTCCTTGCCCCCTTTCCGGTGACGGCGAGGTTTGTTAACCACTTTCCAAATATCTTGTTCAAACGCCATATTCTCTTCAGGAATCAAACCAGCGTTGATTAATTTTCCCCCTTCATCCCTCATGGTTTCCATTGCTTTGTCTGAACTAACCCCTGCTTTACATTCCCCTGTCGTGTGTCCATAAATGCCACACCTAGAGCAGAGAAGATGGAGCCCCTCATACTCCAGGTAATAATCAACTTCATCTAAAGTAAACCCCGCCGTAAGTTGCTTGCTCAAATCCACCAAGACACGGATCCTTGCATAATGACCACGAAGGTGATCAGACGTATTCAAGTCAATTTTAATAATATCACCAATGCGGTTGCCAATCCAGGTAAGAGCTTCCTGATCATAGTACTCTAGAAAAACATTAGGAACCCAAACCCATACAGCCACCTTGTTGATTGTTGCTCTCTTAGGATGAAACATGGGCTCCCATGGGCGAACAGTTAGATAATGGTCAAAAATCATCCAAGGCCCTCCAGTCAAGGCACGCAGATAATCCTCTTTGTTTGTCAATTTAACCACAAAAAACCGTTGCCGATGTTAATAAGCGAGATGACACCCCTCTTTGCCCATAAGGATTGCAGTATAGACAAAAGAAGTTTATACCCAATCTCCTTTCCCAGCAACTTAACAATGACAACCCTATTCCAAGCCTTATACAACCTGTTTTTCATTTTACTAGAGAACGAGAAGGTTGGAAAATTCCTATGGGGTCCTCACTGATAATACATACAGGCTCATGATCATCCTTCTCAAGTTCATTTGTGTCAGAGTCAGACAGGGGGTCATCAGATAGATCATTGGCAACGCCCGTAACAGCCTCTCCCCTCTCCTTAGCATTGATACCTTGTAACTTCTCAGCAAAGGATTGGCCAGAAAAGCAATGACTCTTGCCTCCCTCCCCAAGCTTAGGCCATTTAGCATCTAACACTCGCCTCTCGTCATTTTTGATCTTCTTCAAACTTCTGTGAAACAAATCTTCCTCCTCACTGGACGAAGCACCTTTCTCAGCAACTTTCTCACTGGACTATATACTCTTGCATTTCTCCATTAATTCATTAGGTATATAATTATTTGGACAAAGAAAATCACGTGGCCCTTTATTTCTAAATGGGACAAGCAAGACACCCATACATTAATCCATTAAGCCCATATAATCAACAAAACACTCCAGCCCATTCGAACCCAACTGCAACAAACAAACCTAAAACCATTTATTCATTAAATCCAATATCATATCACAGCTCACCCATGTACGCCATCAGAAAGAGAGACAGAAGGAAATCGCAGCGCCGTTACGCAAACACAGAAAAAAAAGAGACGATTCAATCAGCGTATATCTCACTTTCGGTTAGCAGCAGCTACACACCATACCCCTTGAGCCCAACGCCATGAACCAGTGGTCTCTTTCATCTTGGACCGTTGGCTCCTTCTTGGATTGGACCCCCTTAACTCCTTATATATATATATATATATATACATCTCTGCTTATCTTCATCCAGTAAGAGAGAAATGCAGAAGGGGAGGGGGACGAGAACGACGATAAAAAGAGAGGAGAGAGAGAGAGAGAGAGAGTTGGAACTATGTGTGGTGTTGCTCTGTTTTAGATAAGCAGAAACAGAGGTGAGACCGGCGTTGGGTAGCAGCAAGAGCAAGGGAGTTTGAGCTTTGCATGAGGTAATCTCCAGCCTTGCTTTCATGTTTTAGTTGCTGCCTATCGGTCTCTATTTCTAGGAGCTAAAACAGAGGAAACTTAGCTATATAAGTGAAAGCTTGCTGATATAGACATATCTATATTGCTGCACACATGAGGGAGAAACTTATCTTCTATAAAATATATATGTACGTTGCTGTATATATAACAGAGAAGGAAGAATAACTGTCGAAGGAAGCTTACTATGTGTTATACACACACACACACTTTAGATTCCATATATGTATCATCGTAGCTTATAAAAAATGAGAGGAACAAAGCTTTGCTTACTATGCATATTGGTATATATAATAAATCATGGCACCTGATACATACATACATACATACATACATACATACATACATACATACATACATACATACATACATACATACATGAATGCGTGGTATATTGTTTTGGTTCCAAGCTGAGAATGACATATATATACTAATGCTATATATAAGAAAGGCATGACAAAGTAAAAGATTTAGGAAATAATAGGGTACTTGAAGATATTTATTAAAACTCAAAAGCTTATTTTGTACATGTGTGTGTGCGCGTTGCTCTTAAGAAGAGGAGACTATATTTATATATATTGTCAAGTGCACCACGTTGTACAGGGAAGGTATAAGAGGAAAAGTTGATCCTATATTTATATATTATCATTGCTTGTGAAAAGAAAGGAAACTTGAATAAATATATGTGTGTACATATGCTTTTGGAAAGAAAAAAAAGGGCATCTGATATATATTTCTGCTTTTAGAAAATAATGGAAAATCTAACTGTGTTGTTATATATATATCTTTGCATTTGGAAAATAAAAGGATATATATTTCAGATTTTGTTTTGGAAATAATAGGGAAAATTTATTTACATATGTACAGATTTTATCACATTAAAGCTCATTTTACTTGGTGCTAGTGTTTATTAAACTCAAGATTTCTATTTTTATAGACTCCTAATTTAAAGTGTTAGAATAAGCCTCTGAGAGTTTAAATTTATTATAGAGAAATAATAATAATAAATTGTATAATAATAATAATTAATAGTATAATAGTAAATTGGTATAAATTGGGCCTAGGAGCAAAATGAAAAGTAAGGCTCAAAATATATAGTTTGGCCTTCAAAAATTAAAATGGACCTTGGAGAGTTAATATAAGCCCAATAGCCTTACAGTAAGCCTAGTCCCATGACATTGGAGATTAATAAGAGTTTGAACAAATAATAACCCGCCATCTGTAAATGTATATCTATAGGGCGCGATAGTTGCCAAGATAATTAAACGGACGTAGCAGAAGATTTTTGAAGCAGTCAGGTAGTAACCTTAATCTTCATATACTCTGTGTGACTTGCGTATGTATGTTTTACCATGTATATTGCATACATTCGGTTATCATCCAAGCGCTATGGAACCGGAACATGATGTGTGCATTAAGGGATTTGCTGTGTGCTGTGCCCGGTGGTCTGCGTACTAGGACTGCTCGTTCCGGATTGGCTGTGTGCCTTGCTGTATGCATGATACTGAATGAGATGTGGTTTGAGTTTTTATTCGTGGTTGCTTACGTGATTTGTTATACATTTTATATGAAATTAACGGTTACTCTGGGATTCTTCGGGATTCCAGCCCCTATTACTACATGTGAAAAGGACAGTGTATTGGACATAGCTTCCAAGGCAAAGCGGTGGATATCGGCAACTGGAGGTCTCGGATCAAAGCAAGGGCAACTACTACCTATCTTTGATCAAATTTTGTAACTTGGTGATAGTTACTTTTAAAGGTTATAGATAATCTATGTGACTGATGAAAAAAATTCCTGTTGTAATATAGTAATATTATATCAATATGTTATGCTATTTCTGTTCGCCTATTATGTTGCGCATTGTTGCTCTGATTATTGTCGGTATATTAGTAGGGTGTTACAAAGACAGGGAAACTAACGTAGTTTATGATTCAGAGAGATGTTGAAACACCCGCTAGGTAGGTGCACAAGCGCAAAGATAAACAACAAAAGCTAACAGTGGCAAGACACCTCCACTTAATTATAAGTAAGAAGTCGTGGGGTTTGGTAGTTGTTATAACTTTAAGTTCTTTAATTAATATCTATTCATTTTAAATTTAACAAAAAAAAAAAAATCTTATATATGAATAAAAACAGAACCAGTTTGAGTGCTCATCAAAGTGACAATGAGCACCCAAATCTCATCAGACCAGGACCGTTTAGATCAAATGTGTGGCGGTTTATAATTTATATCAATTTTTTTTAATATTTCCTAAAAAATAAAATTATTTTTTTACTTAAAAATAATCAATTGAATATCATTAAATCAATCGAGACCGTGAAGATTAAATCTGTATGAGGTCTGTTAATCACCTTGATGTGCAGCCAAAAGTAAAAATGATGAGCACCAAACTGATTCCAAATAAAATCACGTTAGGGTTTCGATAAACCGAAAAGATTAATTAGATGAGACAAGGGTGCGAGAGACGATAAGGAAGAAGTTAATAAGATAAAGAGAGGAAGCAAAAAGACCTTATGAAAATAGGCTTGGCCTGTTTACCTAAATAGGCCTGACAATAGGTGTAACATCCCAACTTTTCTAAAGCAGTATATTTTTTTTTCAAACATCATTTCAAAATGATCAGAGTAGAGCAACAGAGTGATTGAGTAACTGATATATAGATTCAAAATGCCGTAAGTCTGGCTTTTTACAATAGCAGTACTGTAACCGAGTGTTTCAAAAGAAATGTACAACAACAAAAGGGAAGGCTTCCGCCGGAACATCGAAAGGAAGTCTTCAGCCGGAACTTCTACGCAGGTGTTTGTCTCTCTCCTGGTCCCCTGGTCCTCCTGAACCTGACGCTATGTTAAGGGCTGAGATCCGCACCGGATCTCAGGTAACGGTTAACCTCATGTTTATGTATACAGACAACAGACATCAACAATACTAACATCACTCTATCACAATCACAACCCATGCATATGTATTGCCCCCAGCATGCAAACATATTGCACCCAGCAACATCGAGTTAGTGTTACAAGACGCGAACGTACCTTCGTTGATTGGGCGACGGTATTTCGCTTCGAAATCGATTTTTTACGGAAAACTGTGAAACGTCCAACAGTGGCACGTCGGCAGCGTAACGGCAGCAGATCAGAGTTTCTGATGTCCTATTAAGAGTAATATCACTTTTATTAGTGATTTGACATTACGACTAGCATTTTAGGTAAAAATTACCATTTTGCCCCTATACCCCTAATTGGCGGAATTTCGCCAGCACTTCGTTACTTTGGCTCCGATTTTCCAAAATTTTGCCAGAACTTTGACCCAATCATAATTTTCGAAATTCTAACTTAAAATAGCCCTATCATATGATATCTAATCATACTTGAAAGATTAAAGGCTATTCTAGCATTTCTACTCTAACTACCGAACAAAACTACTAAGCTTAAGTACCAGAAAACTTACCCAGAGCTTCGCTACAGCTTTTCTCTAGAGCTCCTCTCTCTAAAACCTCTCTCTAGATTTTGAAATCCACAAGGGAAATGGTGTGAAAAACCAAAGGGAAGGGGGGTATTTATAGGTGAAGGGTTAGGATTTCGGTCGTCGGATCAACTTTATGAGAAGCGATCTGGACCGTCCAAAACATAACTTTTCCAACAAGTTTTTCCTTCTTCCTTTTCACACTTGGCCGTCCTCCATGCCACAAAAGTCAATGGTTTGGCCAATGGGAGGTGGCCAAGTGTCACCTTCCAGAAGCTACCCGGATGAATTTTCCCGTCCGGTACCCGATTCGCGTAATTTCGGAGAAATCTCAAAATTCTGGATTATACAATTCCAAGACAATTCCTT
The DNA here is from genome assembly GCA_025563575.1 of Acacia pycnantha. Lineage (NCBI taxonomy): Eukaryota > Viridiplantae > Streptophyta > Magnoliopsida > Fabales > Fabaceae > Acacia > Acacia pycnantha. The sequence continues at coordinate 250,257 of JAMWYP010000023.1, read as the reverse complement.
CCTCTTTAGAAATGTCTATTTTAACTAACTTTTTAATACTGTCTAGGTATTCTCCGGCCTGACGGAAGTTTTACGGAAAAACGTGTTGGTTTCAGAACGGAATTCTGGAAGCTACCGCCTATGGACAAGAATGCACTGATTCCAAATATGTCCACGAAAACTCTCAACTCTTCCCCAGATGTCGCAACATGACATTTAGATCCTTAACTTTCAACTTGGCTATCCGGCTTTTCTCAGAATTTCCCTATTTCGTCTTATTAGGAAAAATCTCTACCGGCTTCAGAATTAACTTCCGGAAAAGTCTAATGGAAGATAAAAATCCACTGATCAATATTTTACATTGACTTTGGAAATCTCATTCTTGGTTCTCTAGATAGGATCCGTTTCCTATTTATTTTTTTACTATTCACTCTACTTAATTATATTATTTAAATAATACAACTTGTAAAATATCATGATATTTCAATCCAAAATTCTATCCACTCTTGCTCAATAATTTCGGTCAAAAATCTGGTCCTTTTCTTTTAATTTTCGTTTTTATTAATTATTTAATTAATTAATATTATATAAAATAATTATTTAATAATTATTTTATATACTTTTTTACAAAATTTCCCTATTGGTCAATTCTTGTTTTTAAGCTCAAAAATACCTAATCTTGTTTATTTTTCTCCATCTTCTCCAATTAATTAGCAAATACATTTATACTATTTTTTAGCCATTAACCACTAATTATGGAGTTTTACATAATTATCTTTGATATTCCTTCGCTTATGCTTAAGTAATTAGCCAATAATTACCTAATTACTTTCTTATCAATAGTTGATAATTTTCTTAATGAGAATGCCTCATTACCTCATAACTTTGTCCCTGACATCTTTGTTTTCATGTCTTCTGCATTATTTTAGGATTTACGAGGGTATTTTGGTCATTTCAATACTTTTTGGACATTCTTATACAATTTCTCCAAGTTTGTAATTTAATAAATTACCTAAATTAGGGACAATATCATTCCCTATTTCAAATAAATATTTACTTGTCTCTTTTATAGCTTTCACAGGGTGTTTATAACCCATAATGTATTTAGGGAGCTATTTGCAAATTTTCAAACGTTTTAGGGACCTAATTGCAAATTATCTAATTTCAAGGGAAATTACCCTAACAACAAGGTAAACTCAATACAAGGTGTTTGAGACCTCATATTCACCTAATTTCAATAGGTATATTTCCCAATTTTTGATATTTACCCTAAGTGTGATTTTTAGGGTATTACATTTCTCCCCCCGTTAAACAAAATTTCGTCCTCGAAATTTGTACTTTACCCACTAAACTTCGTACTATCCTGTTTTAGGACTATACGCGTCGGATCTTTGCTTCGTCTTCCTACTGCTCCTCCTGGTGATCGAAAATTCGCTTTGGTTTGACCATTAAGATCTTGTCATTTCGTACTTTGATATATGATGTTTTCCGTGGTTCCCACACACCGCGGTCAACACCACAAATACCAAAATGTGATACCAAAATGTCTCCATGGCTCCCATAGACCATGGCAACACAAGATACCTCATACTCTATGACATGTTCACGGTCGAATTGTAATAACGAAGAAAACATGGAACACGTGTCTAACATCTAATTCGTATATTGTCTAGAGAAAATTCCGTTTAAGAGAGATAGTACCTTAGACCATCTCCGGAAGTTCTCTATCCCCCGCACTGGTTATTGAGTACATTCGGCCCGAGTTCTGTGGCCCTAACTTCACAGCTACCTCAGGACAGTTGACACTGATGTGTCCAGGCTTCCCACATCTGTAGCAGACCCGTCTCTCCGTAGTTTTCTCGGGACAGTTCGAAATGATGTGCCCTGGCTTCCGGCATCCGTAACAAACCTGTCTACCACCACAGCTACCAGAATGGTACTTCCCGCAGTCAGGACACGGTCGGGTTACTGGCATCCTCGGGTTGTTCTGTTGCTCATACTGGAATGGTCTCTTGTTTTCCCTTTGCGAGTCCCTCCATGGTGCCTCTCTCTTCCGCGAGGAATTCTCACGGCTGACCTCGCTACGATCTGCACTGCTTGTGCTTAAGTGCCGGGGTTTACGCAGCTCCTTTCTGTTTCGTTCAATCAACCGACAAGACTCTACCGCTTGGGCCAGCTCAGGAAACTGCTAAGATACCAGCCTCTTCTTTATCTCATATTTTAGCCCGTGTATCAACCTATTCGCCTTCCAGGTTTCGTTATCATTACTCTTCAGATACGACGAGTACGGCGACAAATTGGTAAACCGGGCATAGTAATCGTCGAAGGATTCCTCGGAACCCTATTGGATGCTAAGAAACTTCGCCTCCTTGATCACTTGTGTCGAGGGAGGAAAATATTGTTCATTGAATTTCTCCATGAACTTCTCCCAAGTGACAGGGCAATATCGGGTCCGCAACGTCGTGGCGACGCTCTTCCACCATCGATGCGCATCACCATCGAGCTTAAAGATCGCGAGTTGAGCTTTCCGATCATCTGGGCATTCCATAACTTCAAATATTTTCTCCAGACTCAACAACCAATCCTCAGCCAATTCATTCTTCCCGTGGAAAGAGGGTGGCTTGAGCTTACAAAATTGAGTAACCCAATTTTGTGTGGTCTGGATATCTCTCCCTCGTCGTGGAGGTGACTGGGACCTATCAGATCCCTCAGCTTCCTCGGTTTGTAAATCATCTTCGTCTCTTTCTTCTTCATTCTCAGTGTTTTGTTCCCCTTCCTCATGTCTGGCCTGCCTCTCAGCTTGCCTTCGGCCCGAAGTTCCTCTATCATCATTCTTTGTTCATCTAGCATCTCTCTTTGTTCACGTACTACAGCCACGACCTCTTGCAAAGCAATCTGTTGATTTGGTTCTTGAACTGGCTGTTCAGGATCTACAACTGGAATCATCCGAGGTTGTCTTCCTCGTCCCCTGCCTCGGCCTCTGCCTCGACCCCTGGGAGCTCCGGCTCCTCTTAAATTCGCCATGTCTCGTTTCTTGTTTAGGGGAAACGTTAACGTTAGATATAGGGAAGACATTCCGCATAACGCAGACTTTATCACAATAGTCTCTAGACTCTATCGCGCTTAGCATTTACACTGCTCCCAGCATTAATCACTCTAGTATTCACACTGCTCCCAGCCTTTATCTCACTTACTACAAACGAGTACACAATTGTCTCCTCTTGTTCAAAATTTCGTTGGTTCGTTCTACGTAGAAATGGGCACGGAAATACGTATCGAAAGTTCTACATGAGTCAAATACTACATGTACTTATCTTTGTTGGTCTCGAAGTTTCATCCGGCGTGGCCCAGCTTCACGTATAATCTCTATACTAGAATAGATTTATCGTCCAGTACAAACTGGAGATCATCGAGTTATCAAAGGCTGATATAAGAGTTAATGTACCGACAGAAAGTGGTACATGGGTTCAGAATAGTATACCGGTTCAAACTGGTACACCGACCTTAAGCTATATCAGTACTCATTTTCAAAATATGATCCAAAATTTTTGAAAAGGCGTAGAACCTAACTCCGTTAACCGAACAAAATGGCCAGGTAAGTGTCTACCATGGGGGCCTCACCAAGTTCATGGCGACTGATTGGCACACCCACGTAGACTAGCCTTGCCTTCGGCACCAAACTGTCCGTAATAACATAGTTAAATTCATACCAGGACTACTGCTCTGATACCAAAATGTAACATCCCAACTTTTCTAAAGCAGTATATTTTTTTTTTGCAAACATCATTTCAAAAGGATCAGAGTAGAGCAACGGAGTGATTGAGTAACTGATATATAGATTCAAAATGCCGTAAGTCTGGCTTTTTACAACAGCAGTATTGTAACCGAGTGTTTCAAAAGCTTCCACTAAACAACAGCAGTATTTTGTTTTTGACAAACAAGAGCTTCCACTAAACTATTCACTGCGTCTCCTCTCTGATGAAGTGGAAGCTCCTGTTTGTCAAAAACAAAATGATGAGAAGAGACCTCAAGTGATCCTAAAAATCCCAAATAAGGAGTTTTCTTATCTTCTTACCTTCAACATTTGGCTGACTTTGCCGGCACCGAAGACCTTGTGAACCATGGCAAACTTTTGAGGATCATCGGAGGGGAAATAAGGAGCAAAGATGCAATCTGTGGGTCATCGGCGACGACCAAGCCTACATGAAGCACAACGGGAAGGGTATTCCATTTTGAAAACAGAGTAAGTAAAAAAGGGAATGGAATAGGGAAAACACAGGGCTGTGATAAAGTGAAGCCCAGGCTATCTATAGGACGAGGGACCTCCAGATCAAGATTGGGGGTAACTCCTGCTCGCAGGCAAACCAATTCCCCGGGGGCCATACGACCCATGTTCTGCAAGTTGCTGCTTCTGAAGAGATCTATAAAAGGAAATAAATTTCTAATTTTCTGTTTTAAGCGCTAGGCAGCCTTTGAAGAGGCCACATACCATACCATTTAGGGGCGATAACAATGTCGAGATCTTCACATGTGTTAGGTCGTCCTCACCTTTCTTTGGCAGACATCATCCCAATCGAGGTTGACCAAAAAGCACAAAGAGGTTATTAACGAGGAAGGGATTCTCTCATTCGCTTCTCCCTTTTAATTTGCAGCATATTGGTTCATATAATCTTTCTCACAGGTAAGTTTCTCAGGTGACACACTCTTAATCCAACATCAAATTTGACAGAACACAACAGAAAATTGAAAGGACCACTCTAATCCAACACATACACATTGATCAATCATCTTCATCACTCGCCCGCAAGTCTCTCCCTCAACATCTTGACTCCCATGTACCTGCACCATGATCAGCGAATGCAATGAATGCTTCAGAATCTTAGGTTTAAAGATTAATTGTAACTTTGAGAGGCTAAATGAATATATGTGTGAACGCGTGTGTGTAACAAACCTTCCAAGCATCATGACTGTGGCCTGAGGATTGGTTCCCGGAGAACTAAGGAAGGTGGAGCCATCAATTACGCGAAGACGATTCACGCCCTTAACCTTATAATGACGATCGACGACCTTCCCGACCTGGCAGCCTCCATGGTAGTGCCATATCGTCATCACCGTGTCTCTGCAAAACTGCTCCAACGACGTCGACGTGTTCGTGTGATGGGGGAGTAAGTTCATCAGAGATTTCGCCGTCACGCCTTCGACCCTATTACCTTCTCTATCGTGCTTATCCCTTCAACGCATCTCTCCAGATCCCTCAGGTCCTGAAAGTAGTTGAAGGTCACCGACGGGTTCTCGTTTGGATTTCGGTTTCGGAGCTTCAAATGCCCGATTGATATCAGACCCATTATCTTCTCAAAGATGAATCCACCTTGAAACGCGACTCCATCTAAGCTCTCCATCAACTCTGTTGCCTTTACTAGGGCTTCCGGCGTCCTCTGCTTCGGCGGAAGTTTAGACAGTTGACCGATCTGCGATTCCACTACATTATATTAATCGATCCCAGCCAGGAATGTGATCAGAAGCTATAGATGAATATAAAAAGGTGTATTGAGTACATTGGGGGAGAACATTCCATAGTCTTTGGGGGAACCGGCGGCGAAATTCTCGCCGCTTGCGGATTCGATGAAGGCGCCGAAGCTGGTGATTCCGACGATGCTAAGGAGGGAGATGTCGACACGGATCGGAGACGGGACGAAGACGGAGTTCATGGGGTTATCTTTTTTTTTTTTTTTTTTTGAAAAGGAAAAAGTTTTGGAGTGGTTCGGCATCAGTCCCCCACCAAGGCCAGGGCACGGCCCCGAGCTCTATGAGAGATTACTGGGGACTTACGAGATCGCCTACCAAAGGAGTCCCAGCGACGGCAGAGGGGATCGAACCCACGACCCAAGGGCCTAATCCTGGATCCCTTACCATCTAAGCCAACTCACATTGGTTCATGGGGTTATCGGACATTCCCTTACCTACAAAAGGTTGGTCCAACACCATAGTAATGTTATGGGCCTTGAGGTAGGCCTTAGGCCCAATTCCGCTCAACATCAAAAGTTGTGGGCTTCCTAGAGCCCCAGCTGATACAATGATTTCGTTCTTAGGCCCATTCTTTAGATACGCCTTATGCTTAGCCCCCCTCGAGTCCCTGAAAATGACTCCACGAGCCACCGTGGCTTTTGACTTGCCTGTTCAATTTCAGTTTCAGACCTCAGAATTCAAACTCCACGTAAAAAACGAAAAAGGTAATGAATAAATGAAGATGAAGATGAAGATGAAGATAGAAAATGAGGAGGGACCTTTGGATGGATTAGGGAAGAAGATCTTGTGGACGGTGGCGTGGAGGAGTACGGTGATTTGAGAGGGATTGGCATAAGGAGGAGGTCGGCGGCGGTGTGACGGTGGCCGTCGGGGTCAAAGATGGTGCCGCCGACCTTGGTGCCATTGATGTGATTGTAAGCGAAGCCATTGTAAGGAACGACGCCGCTTTGGAGAAGGCCATCCCTGACGGCGGATTGCCAGGGGCTCATGACAGGGTGGAAGGCGACCACCTTCTCCATCCACTCGTATGAGTCGTTCACATATTTACAAGTGTAGGCAAGAGATACTCTCCCAATTTATATAAAAGCTTTGATGTCATTAGGTTATAAGATGAATGACTCAATTTTCATAATACAAGTTTGATTTAATCTTTGAGGAAAAAAAATTATTTCAAAATAGTTATAATGTTAAATATGTAAATAATTTAAAGCTGTTCAAATGTGTCTTTGATCTGGATACTTACTGGATGAGCAACCGAAAAAAAAAAATAATGTAAGCAGTACATGGCTAAAAATGACAAATATAAACACTAAATTAATTATAATGAATTAGATATTTATAAATTTAATTGTATAGAAAGACAATATATGGAAACAAATATTCAATATATTATTAAGGGTTTAATATTTCTGCTTTTGCTGCAGAAATATTTTTTCTGCCACACTCACATAAAAGTGAGTGGATCCCACTAATATTTTCTCTCTTTTCTCTTTACAATGGGACGCACTTATTTTTGTTTGAGTGAAGTTTGAAATATCACATGAGTATTTTGCAATCTCCAACTTGTTGATCAAGAGGTAAATGGCGGCAAAAAGTAAGGAGGATGAAGAAAATCAGTTATGTGCTTGTTTGGATCCTCTTATTTTTAGCTTATCTTCTCCTTATAAGTAGAAGCTGGGCCAAACAAGTTTTTATAAAAGCTCTTATAATAAAAAGAGTTTTTTTTTTTGACCAAGAAGAAAAAAGTCAAAAGCTCCTTTAGAGGAGATTTTTTTTAAGATCTCATCCTCGTCTCCGACCATCCCCATACCCTACCACTCGCCATCTCACTCGTGGCTCTTACCAGTGGTGTTTTTAAGGGATGATTCATTCCGGCGAAGCAGACCTTTCGTACGTCTCTCACTCTCATTTTCGCCTCTTGCCTGTTGCTCGCCATCGCGCTTCTCGACGATCCTGAAGTGACTCCCTTGGGTATACGACTGAGGTACAAGAGTTTCATTGAGATTCTCTCCAACAAGCGTAGCCTTTGGAAATGATACATTGCTAAAGGTTGATTCGCATTGAAGCCTGTGGTGACATTCAAACAATTTCAAGTTAGATCTCAGTTTTTCACGCTCACTCGCCGACACACATTGTTGGTGATAAAAGATCACGTCCTCTGAGGAAAATTCAAGTTTCCCTGTTATAGAGACGATGAGTGCTACTCAAAAGAACATTATTTTCCTACTTTTCTATCAATGGCAAATCTTAATGGTTGCACCAATACACCTTAACTCATGTCAATTGGACAGTACATTGAATGGGCACCCATATACATATCACCCCGCTGAAGTATCGTCGAAATTGATTCATCAACTGCGGGTGTCAAACTACTCGGAATCTCATTTGTTTGTCCAAAAATTCACCCCTAATTGCTTGGAAAAGTTGATGGGCATAGCTAAATCGATCATATACAAGGACTGAAATTTGAACAGGTATGGTGGAAATTTTTCTAATAATTTTTGTTAAAAAAAGTGCTTAAAACAAATTTTTTTCCAAACTGCTTCTTTTTAATTTGAGCTTTTAAACAACTTTTAGGCTAAAAAACTTAGGGCTAAAGTACAGATTTGCCAACCAACTATTACCCGAGAAGCGTATGGCACGAAAAACAATTGGGGGGGACCAAAATTACCAATCAACAATTAAAAAGTAAAAAGAAACACAAATAACTATTAAAAAACAACTATCACAATTAAGTTAAAATATGATGTACTAGTATAGGACGGTGATGGAGACACTGGAGAAAAGAGCGGTTAAGCCTTCTTGTTGGATAAGGAAAACACCAGCAGAGACGGGACCCATGAAAGTAGGTGTTGTGGCAGCAACGGGTGCTGCTTGTGGCATCGGAGGGATGGAACCAGGGTGCAAAGCGCGTGCCGGTCGAAAGCTGTGGACTACTGGATGAGTTCAAGAGGGTGAGTGGAACACCCAGCAATAATGGAAGCTTTGGAGACGCCGACGTTGCCGACACTGTGACAGTCAATGGAAGACGGAGACACCAAGATAGTGACGGAGTAATAGTTCGTTGGCGAATCTACACCAAATTGTGTATTTTCTCACTTTTTAATTGTTGATTGGTAATTTTGGTCTCATCAATTGTTTTTTGTGCCAGACGCTCCTCAGGTAATAGTTGGTTGGTAAATCTGCACCTTAACCCAAAAATTTGTATAACTATTAAACAGCTTTTAGTTTTTTTTGTAAAGCTCTTTTTTTAGCTTTAAATTAAAAGTAGGCTTTAGCTTAAAAAAGAAAGGATCCAAACAAGCTCTAACACGAATTCCATATTTATTTACATGCTTAACCCACCATTAAAATTCCCATTTTGTCCCAATTCCTTCTTTTGCCATTTGGCCAATCTTAGCTTGTTTGGGAGATTTATTGATTTCACTCTTTGACTATTGGAACATGTCACATATGATTATTACAATCTCTACTTATTTGTCAAGTACGCATGTGACAGATTAGTCCTTTATAGAAAACTCATTTTCGCACCACAACCCAAAGTTGACAAAATTTTCAACCAACTTTAAAAATTCATATCTCTATGTGAGAATGTCCAATTGCAATGATTCCAAAGGCTATGTAACCATTATTAAGTCTATTTTGAGGGGAAAAAATCATCAACATTCAATTACATGCCCACTATTCTAGAATCAACCTTTAATACACGTTGGTCCAGAAAACATTCCTGATTCTAGGGGCTAACTTCAAAAATTCATAACTCGTTGTATACCAATCCAATTGACCAATATGACCAAAAAAATTAAAGCTTATCATGTTTACTTTGATTCTGGAAAGTTTCACAGTCATTGGATATCATTTTCTTAGTCAAAGGCATGTCAAAAACTAACTACCTTTAGAAACTCAGTCTGTCAGCATCAAAGGAAATTCCCTTCACAATATTTGTCACACTTCCCGAATTGTGCTTAGTCATCTTCCTGATATAGGCTTATCTTCAAGTCTATAGGCCTAAAATTCAGGATATTACATGCCCCCTTGGTTCAATAAATTTCATCCACGAAATTTGAACATCCATACCTCGGGGAATCAACATAGGCATTCAGTCTATCCCTTTCATATCCATGTTCACTAGGCACACAACATAATCATACAACATTTTCAATGATGAATCTTTCACCAGAACACCCCCGTTTCTTCTCCACAAGAATGCACATTGACAACAAAATTGCCACACAGTGTTCTTTCTTGGTCCTCCATGTTACTGTCTACAACATCCTGACGATCAATGGCAAAGCACAAGCTTTTGGTAAAGCTTTGGTGCTTTGGCTCCCTCCTCCTTCTCTACCAACACCACAAGAACCACTAAACAATTCGTGTTTAGGTCAGATTCTTGTGATGAAGCTAATAAATTAACTTGTGCCGGAACAATGTTGGTTTCAAGCACTTTCGATGATTCTGAGTAAATAGGAAAAGAGCAAAATAAATTATTTATGATGAGTAAATATATGTTTGAAAACTTCACTGTTCATAGAGGAAACTTGGTTCCCACCAATTTTGATTGATCTCATCTTCCCATCTTTAAAGGAAGATTGGTGGGCCCATGAATTTGAGTTCCCAAAAAAAATGGGCAAAGATTGGACCCTAAAGAAGAAAATTTGCTTATCTTCCCTTCCCTTCTATTCTGCATACCTAACGGGTCCTAAAAGAAAAGGTTTCATATAACCATTATTTGTGAATTACTCCCCCGGTCCTTAAGAGTTAGATATCTAATTTATAGATATTAAGAAAACTAGTTAAATTAGTATTATAACAAATACTAGTACTATTAGTTTTCCAAAAATATCCTTTTATCATGTTTATTATAACCAACCCTTCATAAAAACTCTCTTACCATGTACAATCAATAGAGATACTTGATAGAGAAAAAACGTTAAATTTAGAAGATAAAGTGGATTGTGATCTTACATTTAGAACAAAGTGAATCCCTTGTTTAACTTTTATATTTACATTATCAAATGAATGCATTGAAACCCATTATAACTTTTATGCTAATATTACCCTTATGAGCAAATTTAAAGAAAAAGGTGAACTTTTTTTCCCACATTATATAACTTGGTAAAAATATCCTCCTCCTCTTGCAACAACAACACACAAATTTTATGTTTATACATGATTCTTGAGATTGTGTGGCGAATGTACAGGGTCATAGAATATTATTTATCATAATCACTCAGACAATAATGTAGGAGAGATTCAGATATGATACAAAACAACAGACACTGCAATAAGCTTATGAGATTGGTACAGCTCCCTGTTTGTTTCCGCCATCAACTTGCAAATTCTGTAACACTACATGTTCATCCAACTTAAATCCTGCAATCTCAGCCTCCCTGCAAATATCTCTGCACTTTGCTTTCCTCCCAGCCACCAAGTAAATTTGAAGCAAGTCCTTGTATATGTCATAAGTAGGAGAAAATCCTGCTTCAAGTTTTGAAAAATACCTCACAGCTCTGGATAAATCATTCAAAGCAACAAATAGCTTTATTATCACACGATAAGCTGGAAGATCAAAGAGACAATTTGAAGCCTCCACTTCCCAAACCAATGCCAATGCCTCCCTGTATTTTCTCTCTTTGTAACGAGTAACGACTGTGAATCACAGTAGTATACATCACTATGCTCGGATCATGGCCAGAGTTTTTGAACCACCTAAACAGGTTCTCCACTAAATCAAATTTCCCCATCTTGGTGCAGACTTTCATTATAGCTGTACAATCTTGCTGGTTCAGATTCAATTCTTCTCTTTCACCAAGTTCATCTAACAAGGGCATGACTTTTTTATGTTTATCAGGGTTCTTTCCGAGTTCTAGTACTAGTTTTGCATAAATACCAGGATCCAACATTCTTTTACCTTTTCTGGCAAATAATAGGAGCTTCCAGGCAAGCTTAAGGCTTCCTCCTTTAATAAAACCCCTAACCATCGCCTCTAGAACAGCCCGGCTCGCCATCTGGGTAAATTTTTTGAGGTCGAAAGGGACTTTAAGTTCATTCCTACCCAATACCTCGATTGTTGAAGCTAGAATCCGATCATCTGGGAAGAGTTCAGGTTGTTTTTGAGCCCAGCAAAATGTTTGCAAGGCTCTCCCAGGACATCCCATATGACCCAATTCCCTTATTGTCAAGGACAGAGAACCCTTACTTAGGAAGTGTGCTTTCTTGCAAAGAACAATGGATACATCTTCATCTGGACCAAGTTAGCTTATCTCTCGGGCTAGCTCAATTAAGAAACTAGGGTCTTTATACAATTTCCTAGATGTCGATGGACGATGAGAAACTACAGATTGATCTGTCAACCTGACTTGTGTTCTAGGTGTAGGTAATCCTAAGGGTCGAACTTTGTGGGGAAGTGGGAGAGGAAGGGGCCTTTCTCTGTTTAATTTCCCAGGTTTTTGAGGAATTCTACCCTCAAAAAGTGATGAAATGGCTTCAATCTCATCTGCTTCCCAAACAACATAAGTATCTTCTTCCTCCTCCTCTTCATTAGCCATATTTAATCCTTCATTGAAGCCCAAATCCTCTTGATGTACAGGTTCTGAAATTCTGCTCCTCTTCTTCAGGAATAAGTTAACACCAAATTCTGGTGGTTGCTTGGGGCGTCGGGGACAAGGAGTAACGTTCTTAGGAAGTCTTCTCCTCTTGCCATTTGAATGGACCATTAAAATAAATCCATTATATCTATGCAACGGCACTATGCAATCCATTAATAAGGAGGTAAATTCATTGACAGAAGCAATAACTCAGAAAGTCGCAAAATCTCATGCCTCAACAATTTTTAACAGTCCTTATTCAACAGTTGAATCAATAAGAGCTAAACATTGGTAACAGATTTGAAACCGCAGAAGATATGTATCGAGGGAAAATGAGGAAGATCAATAATGGTAGACGAAAATGAACCTTAATTAAAAATGGAAGGCGACTAGAACTAAACTAAGGACCCGTTTGTTAGGAAGAAAGCTTGAGGAGGGAAAGGGAAGATCCCAATCTTCCTATGGATTTTGACTGTTTATTACACAGAAGGTCCAGTCAGCAACTCACTGGAATTGGACATTTTTCCTTATTTGAGGGAAGATGCTTTCCCTCCGAAAATGGAAGGAAAGCTGCCATCTTCCCAGGAAGATGGTTTTTTGACAGATTTACCACTAAAATTCAAATTTGGCGGGAAGTTCGAACTTGGCTGGAAAGTTCAAATTTGGCGGGAAAGTTCAAATTTGGCGAAATTTTTTTTCTTCAAAAGTTCGAACTTAACAATAATATATTTTTTTAAAATATATTTTAGCAAAAAAATTATTTTTTTTTTATTTTGAATTAATTTCTTTTGAGGGTAAAATAGACATTTCCTAATTCCTTACCAACTACCACCTCTTCATTTTCTTCCTACCAAACAACTCAAGTCATATTCCCTCATCTTTCAAATCTTCCTTTCCATTCATTTCCCTCCTCTAAAGTTCCTTTCCCTCCCCAAGCTTTCTTTGTAACAAACGGGTCCTAAGATTCTAAAATTTCTAACGGAAGCGAAAGGCGAAGGAAGAGAAAATGAACCTATGAAGAAAAACTCTGACATCAGCGCTAAAACCCAAAACGCAGTGGAGACGGATAAGAGGCTCCAAGTGTTGTGCGATGTGAAGCGGAAGAGGGATGGGTTCGGTTTCTCTCACATGCATTTTTCTCATCATCCATTCTCATCTCTCATCCTCACTGTTAAAATCTTGATCCAAGGACTCAGAAAATTTTTGAAAAAAACCGCATGCGGTGCGCATATACCGCATGCGGTTTTTTCCAAAAAAAATTTGGGCTCTTAGATGAAGATTTTAACGGTGAGGATGCGCATGTGAGAGATGGGCATAAAATCTGCCAATGAGAGAATCCCCTCCCGAAGAGGGCTGGGTATGAGGAATGAGGATGATGAACGCTTATTTCAATTGTTCTGAAAATGCCCTCAGCCTTAATTTTTTTTTTTTTTGGTTATAATAATTTTTATTGATAGAGATATCCAAACACATTTTTTAAAAATTTTAAAAACATCTATGGCCCATTTATTTTTTTGGTCAAGATCTATGTCCCATTTAGATTATCGAATGGTTGGGAACATCTTGAAATGATTAGGACTGTAGGAGTATTATAATGCAACGGCAATTTCAATTGTGTTTTTTATTTTGGTCAAGAATTTCAATAAGTTTTTTTTGCCAACAGTAATTACAATAAGTTTATTTGGTAGAGTATTACAAATAGGATAATAAAATATATTTGAGTTAAGTTGCAAGTCGAAGTATTCGCAAAAAAAATAATAATAATGTTATCCTAATTTTTTTTTTTAATTTCAATACCACCCTAAAACTTTTAAAACGTATTAATATCGCCATGTTAAATTTGACAATTAAACCCCATATTTGACCAATTTGTGGTGATGTGGCTTGCTTGGTTGAAAGTGAGCAGCCATTTGATAAATTTTTAAAAAACAAAAAACACAAAAAATACCCAAAATCATCTTTATTTCATCGGAAAAAAATAAGTCCTCCCCTCATCTTCATCACTCAACCTTTGGTCCTCTCCCTTATCTTCATCACTCAACCTCCATTGTTAGAGATTTGCATCCCTCATTTCTTCCCCAACTTCGCGGCCATCGAAAGTGCTAAAACTAAAATAGAGCATCATCCAAAAATTACAACAAAATCCAAAAAATTCTATAAGATCTATCAAGATTTGGGATAGAACAATGGGAGAAACAATATCTCTATCTTTTTTTTTTTTTATTATGTAGAACCTGGTTTTTTTTAATAATGGAATGAGCATCAAACTAGAACCATTTAACAAACTCTTATCAAAGTGGAAGCATCAAACTGGAACAATAAAATTTCATGCTTAAGATTGGTAAATTTCAATCTTCTCCCCCGGCCAGTCCCCAAAGGGCAATCAACGAGATTAAAGATGAAAACTCACCTTGACTGGACTCTATAGCTACAAGTGGGTTCGAGCTTCAGAGCCCAATCGAGCTCATAAATCAAGATCATGGGAGGGATAAAGAGCGCAAGAGTGATCGATCAAGTCACAAGAAGTGGAAGATGCAACACTATTCATCTCTCAAGTGTCACCATGTTCATAAGGATGATGATGAAGAGGAAGAAGTGGGGTTGAGCAGCGACCAATAAGAGAGAGGGATGGGATAAAAACGTTGATGCGGCTATGAGTTGATCATTGAGTGCCACATGACAATGGCACATGGGAGTTCTAGTCAAATAAAACAGTTAAAGTTAATATCTGTTAACTCCAAGGCGACATTGCTAAGTTTTATTTATTTTTTTTTAAATTGCAAGGCAATGTTGCTCCTTTGCAAATACTTCCATAGGGGATTTTCACCTTAACCCATATATTTTTTCATTTACTTAACACTAAAATACATCAACATGCCCCTATATTTACTCTCATTACTAGAAAAAAGGCTTTTTAGATCTAAATTATAAAAACCTCCCTTATATTTTAAAAACCTATATAGATTGCCGTTAAAATCAGAATATATATTTTAGGAACCTCCCTTCTAATTTTAATTTTCAACTTCCATCCACCCAACCATTAAATTACAACATAAATTAAACTTGTCAATTTGACCAAAATGCTTATCTTTAACATAAACAGTACTTAATAATCATTTAATCACATATTATTATCCAAAATAAAAAATAAATTTAATATACATTTTCAATTTTTATGTCATAGTATTAAATTGATTACCATATTACTAGGTTAATTAATTTTATAAATATAACTTTTTTATGCATTTTAGTAAATTTAAATGTTTTATCTCATTTATTTATTCAACTTACTTATATTGCAATCTTTTAAATATATGTGTTGGCTAAAATATAAATCATTAAAGATATGTTTGTTAAACAAATTAGTTAATTTTTTTTATAAACTTAGTAAAAAAAATATTAAATAGACCACTAATAAATGTTAATATTAAAAGACAAATTAAGGATTTGATCTAACGAGGGGTAAATTTGTAAATAATATTTACTCTAATATCGGTTTTCATTAAAAAAACTATACTTCAAGAATCTTTTTAGGTAGACTAAAATGTACGTTTTCAAAATAAAGGAAATGCCAGCGTAGTTAATTAAGGTATAACAAAGAGTGATCAGAGTATTTTACTCTTTAGCTAATGACTGATAAAATCAAAAAGGGCAAAAATGTCCTTGTAGCCAAAAAATGCAAAAGAAAATGTCTTCTTTTGTGATTTTTCTTCGTCCAAATCGACACAAAAAATCTCTTTCTTCACACAAAATTAGAAATTATATAAAAAAAGGAAAATGACAGAAAAAGAACTTTGAAATTCCAAGATCCCAAGTCAAATTTGTTATCAAGAATTGATAAGTTAATAACAAGATTTAATGAGCAATTCACAACTCATTTTATGGAAATACTTGATTTGAGATTTTGCAATTTCAAAGTTCTTTTTATGTCATTTTCAGCATAAATTTTAATTTCATTTTGCACCTATGTCCTACCGTGAGGTTTTAAATTTAGGGAAAATTAATATAAATATTTAATGTAGAAATCTTAAAATTTGTAATTATTTAAAGGGACCAAATATCAAAATATAAGTTTTAAAATACAAAATTGCCCCTGACCCTACATTCTCTCTTTTCTCTTCGTCTTTCCCCCTTGTGTTGCCATTTCCACAAAGACAATAGACAATAAGGAAGACTCCCTTTTTAGATGAAGTTTGTTCTTTCCCTTAGATTGTCTTTAAAGGGAAAAGGGTAAGGGGTAGGCCTCAAAGGGTCTTTTCTTTCCGCTGGTTTTTCTTTCACATTTTATTAATTAGAGAAAAAAAATTAAAAAAAAATGGCGAAGAAGAATATGAGATTATGGAGAGATCGAAAAGGTCAAAAGGATATTCATGCCTTTTCGACATAATCTTTACCATAAATATGAAAGATTGAAGAATGCACTATGCACCATATAAGGTTGAGATTGGTAATCAGTTTTTTCCAAGAGTCATAGAAGCCTTCACTTGTTGAAATGGTTAGTCTGTAAAGTTTTTTTTTTCTTTTTTGATTGGGGACCAAACGGTCTCAGGCAAGGTCGAACCCTGATACACTGGCACAATGCTAGACACTAGCACAAGGCCAGCTAACATGCCACTGCGCTGCCCAAGGCGCTCGCAGTCTGTAAAGTTAAAGTTGACAAAATTGAAAGAGGAGAGTGAGCTTCAATTGCTTTGCTAACCGTCAAAATATTTCAGATGTGGGTGAGAGAGAATGTAGAGATTTAGTTGGCAAGGCTAATTTAGTATTTTCAAATTTATTTAGTCCTTCAAAATGATTACAATTTTTAAAGTTCTTCGTAATAAATATTCTTTTTGATCTTTTTTATAAGCAAATTTCTTTCTCATAGGATTGATTTTTAATATAAACAACTTTCTTTTTATGTATTAAAATTTGAACTACTTTTCATTTTCTACTCCTATTAAATACATAACTTTATGTTAATATCCCCCATTAACCACTAATTCTCTTTCATTCAATCATTTATTATTCATTATCTCTCATATTTTCTACTCATTCTCTTTCATATTTTTATTCATTCTCTTTGATATACTTTTTTCATAAAGGTATATTTAAAAAAGACATGATATTTTAACACATTTATTTATTTTAACTAATCTTAACCGACAGTCCATTTGGCACAATTAAATAAAAAATTGCTTAGAAAAAAGACCAAGAAAGTACTATTTTTTCTAGGTCCTCACCTCTAATTCTCCCCAGAATTTATTAGGGGCTATTTGATATAAATCACCTACACTGGCCCTTGAATAAACTTTTCCCTTTTTTTTTTTGTCTATGACTATGCTATAATTTTTCCAACAAGTTACTCATTAAAATATTCATACATATTGGAATCTCATTTATCGTGTCGTGTCATCAAAAGGGTCTCAATAATAACTACCCCGTACTCCACAGAGTTAAATATTTCTAATTTCTAATTATTTTAGAACAGAAATAAAATTGGATGCATGCATGGTAGAGTCGCTCAGAGAAGTGCATCAGTTTGAACTGTTTTTGCTCAACCATAGTACTCGTATGCAATGTTTTGAAAACCGAACCGGACCAGTCGGTTTAGACTGGAAACCGGCGAACCGGCTGGAAAGCCGGTCCGAATTAAGGGGTGACCTCGCTTACGATTTGACCTAGGGTTAACTCGGCCTAACCCGGCCGAGTTGGCCAAGTCTCGTTGTTGTTTAAAAAAAAAAGTCGACTGAAAGTCTGAAACTCGTTGTTCTCCACCAGCTCGACGATGAGGAAAAAGCCAGAAATAGAAAGAGAAGGAAGAGAGATTTGAAGACTAAAAAGACACCTCCATGTAAAGGAGGAGTTGATCTTGTTTCGCCGTCATTTTCTTCGATGTTCACTCTCACAAGACTCACCGCCATCCAAGATTGTCTCCATAAACTAAATCCCACCATCACCGGTTGTCTACCTCCAAAGATCGTCTCGACCAAGGAGAGGTTGCTGGTGATGAAGTTTGAGGGCAACGGAAGCTTTGGGCATGGAGGTTATGTCGGTGATGGAGGGAGGTCTTCATCTGGGCGTTGAATCAGGAGGAGGAGGTAAGTGAAATCATTTAGAACTCAAGTTCAAATTCAGAATTGAGCCTCGGGATATTGTTTAGCTTTTGGCAATTTTCTACTTTTTCTTGCCTAGAAGTAAAGCTGACCTATCTAAACCTAAACCTAGGTACTATGCCATTTAATTCTCTGCTCTGCCATATACTGGAGGTCATGTGAATGATCTCTTTTTCCTTTAAAATATATATACATAAAAATTATATTACTTATTTTAATTAAATTATATATTTTTAGTTAATACCGGTTTGACCCTGGTCTGACCCTTGACCAGGGACGGACATAGGGGGGGCTAGGGGTGGCCCCCGCCCCCCCTAAAAAAAAGAAAAGGAAAAAGAATATATATACTACACACATGCTGGACCAGAGGGAAAGCACGATGAAATAAAGTGTGGGTTTGTAACTCTATCTTGGCCCAAAAGTATACCATAAAAAATATATATATGCTGGCCCACTGGTTTGCTTTTTTTTTTTCTTGGTCAAACCACAAGTTTGCTTTCACCGTTTCCACAGACCGTGGCTTTCATTTATATTTACGGAAAACAGCCCACACCTTTAACATATACTCCAAACGTTACTTGTTTTCCAATTTTAGAAAATTGCCATAGTCTCTTCTTCCTTTCTCACCAGGCGGCTCGTTGAGCATTTTTTCAATAGCTTACGCGTAAATTTTGAGAATCAATAAGGTACTCAAAATCACTTATTTTCTTTAAATTTATTTTATGAAATTTATTATACATGATTTCATCTTTCTAATGATACTAATTTTATACTGATTTGAGAATATTTTAGGGTTAGTATTTTGAACAAGTTTTGAGTTTTATTAATAGATGGATATAAGACCAATTTCTTGATGATTCTCTAATTACATATATTGAAAAGAATTTGTTTTGAGTTTTAGCACGAATTCAATTATAGATGAGTTTAACAATATGAAAACACGTAGAGTAAGAATCAAGTGAAATAAACTTAATTTTTGTAATATATTTTTTTCAATTTTTTGTATATTAAGTCTTCATCGTATTTTAAGTACTTTTATTTATGATTTAACATTTTTTATTTTCGCCCCCTATAAGTAAAATTCCTGGGTCCGTCCCTGCCCTTGACCCAGTACCTCCACCGGTTTAGTGACCGATCTGGGTTCAGAACCTTGCTCGTATGACCATTTTGTACTATTTTTGTAACTACACAAAGCAAAAGTTAATGACCATGGTATTAGCATTTTTAAAATTTTTTTCAAAAAAAAAACCATGATATTAAAAAGTTTAGATATTTATCATTGATCGGCCAACACAAGACCGATATGAGCTTAGTGAAAAGGAATCGCACAGTAATAATCATGGAGCTTAATTTCCAGTTTCACCGATTCGTCCATTGCTGGTATGACAGGAGAATGACGAACATGCATGCATGCCCGCTAACATAGTGAGGAAAAAAATTATGGTACATACTTGGTTTTGCGACAAAGGATCTATAGCTAATGAGGCATCCCAGGAAAAGAACAAGAAAAAAAAAAACAGAACAAAATTAGATTTTGTAAGGGAGAAAATTGGAGCTCGCTCCCAGTACTATAACATTACAGTAAAAGGTTTCAAGGGAACACTATTTTGATCCCCATGCCTCTTTTTTACCTCATGATTCAGGGGCATGTTCTTGGATAACTGATGCCAGTTTATTCCTATCTTCTTCTGTCTTCATCCGGATCAAGAATGTGCGGGCGACAATGCTCTCATTATCTCCACCACTCCCGTCCACGTTATCCTGCAAAAATCTCAGGAGTCACATTTGTTTTTTCCAATTGTAAAATCAAGCACATGAAGAACAAGGAAGCTGCTCAGAGAGTAGAGAACCTAAATGAGTGGAAACTATTGAGAATTAACAAAAGTATATAATATAAGCAGAAAGGAACCGTTCTTGTATAAATAAAACCAATGGAAGGAAAATATTTTAGTATGTGTTCTTTTTTTCTTCAACAGAAAGTCAGATGCTTTCCCTGATCTTTTCCATGATTCTAAAATTTAGCATTTCAATTATTTTCTCCTGAAAACCAATGATGCACCTCTTCTTTAGATGAAGTTAAAGGATAGCCACCCTCCCATGTATAGTAAGTACTCCCCTAGTCCTTGATGTAAGACCTAATTAACTAATTTGAGTAGAATGAAAATGTTAGTTAAGTTAGTTAATACGGAGTATGACATGTTTTTTCTAAACCACCTTAATCATCTTCTTTAATTCCCTCCCTCCCTAGGGAATATATTTTATTTGGGAAAAAATTGATAAACATGTAAAATAAGTCTTACATTTAGAAATCAACTCCCCAATTAGATCCTACATTAAGCACTAGAGGAGTAAAAAGGAAGAAGAGAACAGCAAATTGGTCAATCGTGTCAGAAACATATAAGACCACATAGCAGGATGAATAAGGGACAAATGCATTTTTTCTGTGGAGTTCTCTTAGAAAAATTTGCTAATTTAAATTTATATATTGTATATGCATGTATATCATAATGAGCAGCTTTGCATCCCATGTTCCTTACCGAAGTATGGAATATCGCAACGAGGGAGTTCTTTTGCAGACTTGTCTTAATGCCTGGGTAGAGCAAAGCATTAAGAAGGATTTTTCCAACCTGTCATCAGTAGAAGTAAAATAATTTGAAACTGGAAACACGAATTTCTTGGGGAAAAATAGAATTTACATTTGCATCAATTACCTTTACTCTATGTTTGGATGAGAAGAAAATTAGGGAAGAAAGAATACTATGAGGGAAAACTCTCAAAAATAGTAATTTTATTTACTATTTTGGGAGATTTTCCTTCCTAGTATTTCCTCCCAGTAGTTTACTCTTACTTTTCCCTCCATTCAAACGTAGGGGTTAAAGATTCAGACACTTAACCAATAAGGAAAAGGATGAAAAGAACAAACCTCATTTCTAACAACAATAGTAGGTTTGGACTCTTTGGTAGCCTTGCTGAAACCCTCTTTGCATTTAATGGACAATTGCCCCATTCCTTTATCTTTCCATACATCCTTATCATCATTCTGGATCGGTTGACTACACATATCAGGGATGAAAGACACAAAATCATTGTCATTAACATCATGAAACCATGTCAAAGCAACACATGCCCATGAGTCTAAAAAGGCATTGCAAAGATTTATCGATCATATATGCTAAAACGAAACTTTATACTGGGGTCATCATATAATGTAGTCTATTATGATACCTTCACGTAAAGCTTGCACTTCACCTCATGCACAACTACTACTCCCTTTTATTCTGACTTCTTGAAAGATGGGCTGCTAGGCTGCTTCAATTCTTCATCTGTAACAAAACAGAGCATTTAATAATCATCTCCTTTTTCAGATGATCAAGGTCATAACATGGTACGAGTTTATAGAAGTCAATATCCCCAATCACAAATGATACTTAAATGCACAAAAAAGGGGGGGGGGGGAATCAAGAATTATACATTCTATAAATGTCTCCATTTTATCATCAATCTCAAAAAAGGAAGCAGACAGCAACACTGAAAATTATTCGGGACAACAAAATAACATCAGCGATGGAACAAATAGTATCAAGAAGAATAAAAATACAAAAAAGTTTGCATCTTTCTAATGTGGCAAGCAATACCAATGTGATATTCTTAAATTATGAATCAGCAACAAACTCACCAGATCCATGATTTATCTAAGCTCTCAAGGTTGTACCCAACAATAAACATCTAGTGTACTTAGATTACAAAAATTAGGCCTCACTTTATTACAAATGAATTACTGAGCTAGCGTATTGTTCAATACTTCAAATTTAATATGTTGTGAATTACTAGGTTAAATTTATTATTTTGAGTATTCATTTGCACTTTTTGTACGTACATATTTTGTTTTATAAAATTTGACAATTCCAATGTCACTTTTCTACTCTGCCTTTGTATCTTTCTTTCTTTCATGTCTTACAAAACTTCGCTTAGTTGTGGCAAATAGTCCATCATAATCTCACTAAAGTAGCATATGCCGCTGTTTTCTCAGCATCACTCTAGTATATTTAAGATTAAAGCATAAATTATCTATGAATTCAAAAGCTAAAACTTTAAGAACTTACTTGCTATTCTTCAACTCCTTCAAGAAGCTCCTCACTCTCCCTCTCTTCTCTCTATAATCAGATGCTATGCTTGCTCTTGCTTGTGAAGGTGTGAAGAATAATGAAGCCTAAGCCCTCCTATTTATACTAAAAGGTCATGGCACTCTTGGTAATTATTTCTAACCTAATTCATCTTGCATGTGAACCATAGGTTTACATTAAACAATCACTAGTGGAAAAAAAGCTTTTAAGACCGGACAAAAAAGGTACATTAGGACCGGACCCGCGAGCAGTATTGTTCCAGGCGGTATTAAAAGTCGACCTTTAAGACCGGACATTTACACGGTCTTAAAGATTTTCTTTAAGACCGGACATTTTAAACCTTCGGTCTTAAAAGTCGTACTAAATAAATATCGACCGCTCTTAAAAGATCCATATATTAAGACCGGACAAATATCAATCCGGTCCTAAAGATAGAGGACTCTAAGACCGGAGGACTAATTACCCGGTCTTAAAAGACTGACTTTCAAGACCGAATTTTTCAATGGACCGGTCTTAAAAGACCAACTTTTAAGACCGGCTTAACACCTTTAAGAGCGGTGTTATATATACATCCGGTCTTAATATTTGAACATTTAAGAGCGTATTTTTTATTTGCGGTCTAAATTTTCTCGTAATTTTTCCCTAACATATAACTAATTACAAAGGCAATGAGTTACAATACATGCAAAGACGTAATTCAACATACAAATGTAGTCCAATATATTATTCACCATGCCTTCATTTGATTCCCACCCAACAACGTAACATGCATCCTCTTTTATAACATGCCCCTTTGAAACGGATCCTGCCACAAAAACAAAACATAAACAAATTCATATTCAATGATGACATTGTTTAATTAAGAACATAGACAGCATATAATAATAGTTAAAACCTTAAAGTTTTCTAAGAATTCTGCATATGAATATTAATTACCTTATGAATTGACACTTTTATAAAGTGATATCCTCCCATATCCCTTCTTGATGATCATTTCTTATGCCGGGTTCATTATCCGCTTCATCTTCTTCGTTCATGTCCTAGACCCCTTGTAAAGGAGTACTCTCGGGAAGATCACCATAATTTGAATGACTTTCCTCATCAATATCAATGACCCTCTTTCCTTGGAGAGCTACGGACCACATTTTATTTTCTTGATCGGTGATATAGAACACTTGTTTTGCATGATCCGCCATAATAAAAGGTTCATCTCCAAAACTTCTACTATTGACATCGACTAAAGTGAATCCTAGTCGATCGATCAGAACACCATTATTGACATTAACCCACTTGCATTTGAAGATGAGAAATCTAACTTTGACATAGTCTACCTCCCAAATCTCTTCAATAACCCCATAATATGGCATGACTGCCAATTTAGGCCTCTTGTCTTTCGAATCGGAGAAGTGCATAGATTCACCTCTAACATAACACCACTTTTCGGACTGTGCTCCTATCATCTAGGGACTTCGTGTAAAATGTATAACCATTGATCACATACGAATTCCAACTTATGACATCAAACTCGGGACCACGTGCTAACCATTTCATTGTCTCGAAACACATTCGGATCCCTCGACCTTTTGTTTGAACCGGTTTGCAAAAGTTCTCATTATGCTCCCTAATCAACCTTTGTTCGGCCATTCGATGGTTCTCTTTCCTTACGACCTCTTTATGTGCAGATATGCTGGCTTGAACTTCATCAACATTATTCAAGATGTATAAGTGGACTTGTGACAATTCATCGGGATCCACACTCTTTACCGAAGCCCCACGTCTACCCCCTTCAAGATCTTGACGGCGTTTTGAAGCCCAATATGTCTTACTTTGGCCAAATAATTTTGACAAAATTCCATGGCCTCTTCGAAACATATTTCTCGAACAATTGATGCTTACGCCGGTACGCGTTCTTCACATACCCTTTTAGGAATTTCATAGATCTTTCAATAGGGTACATCCACCGTAAATGGATAGGGCCGCACAACTTTATCTCCTCACTAGATGAATAATGAGATGAACCATGATGTCAAAAAATGAAGGAACAAAAAGCTTCTCAAGGTGGCACAAGATAAGATATCCTTCATTCTCCAATTCATCCAACTTTTCAATCTTGAAAACTTTACTACAAACCGCATTGAAGAAGAAACAAAGTCTAGTCAAAACGACCCAAGATCATATTCGGCAATCCTCGAATAGCTACGGGAGTAGTCATTGCATCAAGACATGACAGTCATGAGACTTTTGGCCTACTAATTTCAAGTCCTTCATCGAGACAAGCCTCTTAAAATTTGAAGAATACCCCGAGGGAACTTTTGTGCCATGTAAACACTCACAAAGCTTCGTTTCTCATCCTTAGACAAAGTATGAGAAGCCTGGGACAATAAGTTCTCTTCCCATATGGCCTTGGATGCAAGTCTTCGCGTATTCCCATTGCTTGCAAATCCAATCTTGCCTTCACACCATCCTTGAACTACCTTGTATGTTGAGAAGCGTGCCCACAATACTATCACATACGTTCTTCTCCACATGCATGACATCAATACGGTGTCTCACATCAAGATTGCGCCAATAGGGAAGATCAAAGAATACAGATCTCTTCTTCCATATATTTGTTTCTTTTCTACTCTTTCCGGAGCTTACCGAAGATGACACCGATATTTTTAACCTTTTCATACACTTGCTCCCGAGTCAATGCCACCGGAGCTTCTTCATACTCTTGGCCACCAAAAAGGCCTTCTTTAATCGACGATATGGGTGGCCCCGTCTAAGAAATCTCCTATGTCCAAGATACACCGTCTTTCTTCCATGTTGAAGTTGATGGTAGCATGTGCCTTCTTCACAAACCGGACATGCTTTATGGCCTTTTACACTATACTGCGACAAGTTCCCATATCTTTGGGAAGTCGTTTATAGTACAAAATATCATGGCTCTCATTCTAAAGACCTCCTTCTTGAAAGAGTCAAAAACATCGACACCTTCTTCCCACAACTCCTTCAAGTCTTCGATCAAGGGCTCTAGGTAAACATCTATGTCATTTCCGGGTTGTTTTGGTCCCGAAATCAACATAGACAAGACATGATGTACTTTCGTTTCATGCATAACATAGGAGATAAGTTGTAAACAATCGGGACTACGGGCCATGAGCTATGTATATTGCTAAGGCTTCCATAGGGATTCATTCCATCCGTGCTAAGGGCAAGCCTGAGGTTCCTAGGTTCTTCGCCGAAGTTCGGAAATAATTGATCGATCTTCTTCCATTGAGAAGAATCGGCCGGATGTCGAAGCTGTCCATCCGAAATCCTCTCATCTGCATGCCACCTCAGATTTTTTGCATCATTTTCATTCGCAAACAACCGCTTGAACCTTGGTATGATTGGAAGATACCACAACACTTTGCAGGCCCCTTATCTGACTTGTACCGTGGGGTTTCACATATCGGACAACTCTGCTTCTCTTCAAACTCTTTTCTATATAATACACAATCATTCGGGCATGCATGGATCTTTTTGTACTCCATCCCCAGTGGACAAAGTATCTTCTTAGCATCATAGTAGCGATGCGGTAACATGTTATCATCCGGAAGCATGTCCTTCAAAGCCTCAAGCAATTACGAAAAACTCTTGTCGCTCCATCCATGACGTGCCTTCAAGCTTACCAATTTCAATACGGCGTTCAACAATTGGTATTTTTACACCCACGGTATAGCGGTGTCTACGCATCCTTGCACATATTACCATATGCATGTGATCGCTCAAAAGCCTCTTCTCCTACATCACGGATAATGTCCTCTATGCGATCATCCATATCCGTGTCATTATCATCAAAGGCCACTTCCCATGTTGATTCCCAGATGGCACTTGTTCACCATGCCATACCCATCTTGTATAAGTCTTACAAAATCCGTGACAAATTAAATGTGTGCGTATAACTTCGGGACATAGTCGACACTCATTCAAACATTTTACACAAGGGCAATAATACTTCCCCATCATCATGGGCATTTTGTTTAGCAAATTCTATAAATTCCCTAACCCCATTCGATATTCAATACTCGTTCGTAAAGCATCTATCCAAGCTGTGATCCATACTAGAATTCCTATATATTATTTAGACGAATTAAGAATTACTTTTGGTCATAAATGCATCACAGGTGAATCCAAGAACCAAAATAAATGCAAGACGAGGAAATTAAATGCGGGGGATGAAGGTCTTGTGGACTAACTTTGTAGCATATGCGTTTCTTGAGTCGTCTTACTTCTCCGCTCACGAACGTTGATGTTGCGAGACAAGGCGGCAAGAGTAACCTAAAAACACTTGTTGGTCGGTTGGGTAGGTCTAAAGTGCAAATATAATCTTCAAAAAACAATATTCGTTAACAACGAGAATACCCATAACAACATTACACCGATTTCGTTAAACCCATGAAAAACCAAGAACGATAAGTTTGCTGGAAAGTAATAAAGTTTTAACCGAAACATCTCTTACGGCTTCGTCTATGAGCGTTTAGCTAAGGAACCGAGAGTGATTGTCGAAAGATACGCGAAGCAAGCGAAGGCGAGATGGAAATTTCGAGTCGGAACTCAGTATTCACTTTCGGCGCGACAAGAGTTCAAAGAGGGAAATTTAATTTTCCATGCGACAAAGATACCTTATTTAGCTTTTTGGATTTTATTAATACGGTTATTAATTAAATGTCCTGGTCCTAAAGATACAACTAACATTTTAAGACCGGAGTTTTAAAATTATCCGGTCCTAAAATTTTATTAGACTTTTAAGTTTTTAGATCTTGAGGTTTATAAAACATCCGGTCCTAAAATTCAAATTATCTTTAGATCCGTTACTTATAAAATAAAATGTCCAGGTCTTAATGGCCTTCGTGATTGGTATATTAAATCAATAAAATAAATGATATTTTTGGACAAAAAATAAAGCAAAATTGGAGAATAAGTTTCTTTAATGAATTCTTGGAGAACAGCCAAAAATTCATAGTGTTCTTAATGTTTCTTACATTACTTGAAATATATACACAACAACAAAAAAACAAAAGAAAAACAAGCTGAATAATATCATCCACAAGAATCGGTGAACAACCTCGGCGATTTCGGCGTGAAGAGCATTAATTTCCTGTCGGAGATCAGCAAGTTGTTGTCTTATTCTCTCCACCCGCAATATGAATGGATCATTACAGGAGAGCGGAGAGGGGTCAGAGGTAGGTGCGCTGGGGCCAACAGGTTGGAGAGGGGGATTACGAACATCTGCATGGTGTTGCGACTTCGGCAAGTGCACCGATCGTTACAAGTAATAAAGTGTGTGAGAAAGATATCGTCCCACGAGGAATAGTATTACAGCCACTAATTAGTTATTTAAGCTTTAGTTGGATGAAATAGAGTAATAGGGGTGAATTGTAGCTAAAAAAGGTTTTGAATAATTAAATAAAAAATTAAGAATCAAGAATCTCAAGAATTTCAAGAATGTTTTAGAAAAGATGATTTATAGAGAAAAGCAGCTAGGGCATAGAATTCCATATGTTCCTCTAAGTATTCTAATTAAATTCCTAATTGGTACATTATTCCACAAGGCGACGATCAATTCTCTAATATTTAACTAAGTCCCAATGTCTTGATGCTACCTTAGTCGTTATCTTTAAAAATAACCTAATGTCTCGAGTGTTATTTAGAAAGATTATGTAAACGAGAATTATAAGATCACACAAATTTGTAAGCCTATGTCTAGGTCATGCAATTTTATGATGAGTTAAAGGTTACGGTTAAGTGCACCAACATCTCTATTGTCATGCACTAACCTATGGGCAATCTAAAAGGTGATCAGTCTTTAGAAGGCTTTAAGTAAATATAACTCATTCAATCATGGTAAATAACATTCAATATAGAATTCAAATAAATCCTCGGATTAACATAGGGTTCATCCTGCTTACTAACTACTAAAAGGAAATTAGCCAAGCATGGCTAGGTAAAAATTAATAAAATAAATGAAAACCCGAATTGTTCTTTAGAGATTTGGGGAAGGTTGATCTCTACAATTGCTTTGATCTTCTTTCTCCAATTCCTTCTTTCTTGATTCTCGCTGTGCGCGCGTCGTCCCCTTTTTCTTCAATTGCTATTCGATTCTCTCGCTGCCGTCTCAATATGTGCGTGGTTTCCTCTCTTTTATCTTTTTCGTGTCTCCTGTACGTCCCCTTCCAACCTAATATATATTAGGTTTTGTCTTTTCTTCAATTGTCTCCCCTCGATTCTTCTGCTTCTTTTTTTTTCTTTTAATATAGTATTATATTATATAATATAATAATATATTATATTATATTATATCTTTTCAATTTAATTTGTTAATTCCTTAGGTCACATAATATCTCCTGCACAAATAATTAGGATATCAATAGATTTTTCTATTATAATATTCTTTTATCCTATATTTTATTAAAAGATAGATAAATATATAAAATCTAATTAAATAGGTATATTATTAATAAATTCAATTCAATATGTCCCAGAGTCTACCCTTATTTAATTATAAAATATATACTCATCACATGGCCAGCTTCAAGATGAGGGATGGACTCAGCAAGGACAGGATCGACAGAAGGATCGAGGGGGGGTGCGGCATGAGCAATCTCTTCATCATCCGAAGATATAACAATGGGTCCAACGACCCGAGAGTCTTCGGAAACAATACGACGCACTGTCGGCTGGAGGAGGCGCACCATATAATGATCTAGCCATGGCACGCGAGTGAGCGTGTATGCACCCCTACGAGCGGTTTGCTTGTATCTAACCATGGTTTGAGGATTTGAGAAGTTGGGGCGAGCTAGGAAGTGAGGAGTTAACAAGGACAAAGAGGTAGTGTGTGGAGTATATAAAGACAGATGGCGGAGAGATAAACATCGATGATGAATTCGTCATTTTACTTTTATACAAACTTTTAAGACCGGACTTTTATCTTATATCCGGTCTAATTTTAATTCAATTACTTTTAAGACCGTCCTTTTATCACATATCCGGTCCTAAAATCATTTAAGACCGATATATTACTTGGTATCCGGTCCTAAACTAATTTTTAATTCAATTACTTTTGAGACCGTCCTTTTATCAAATATCCGGTCCTAAAACTCATTTATTTTTATATTTCAATTTAGTTTTTTCAAGTAAAAATATTTGGTTAAAAAATATTACTTTTAAGAACGGATCTCACACGAGTATCCGGTATTAAAAGTTCATTCTTTTCAAGAGTCCCTTCCCCATTGTTGAAATGAATTCAGAGTCTCTTCGGCTTCCACATAAACTTCCCAACTAGGCGTCTCCTCGTATTCTGAGCAAATATGCGTCTCCTCGTTAATGTTTCCGACGTTTCACATTCTTCAGGATGGGTTCTCTATTTAAACCCGTTGTTACTTTCTTAACATTCATCTCCATCTCCTCCTAGAACCTCCACCGTAATGGCTTCTCCACCACGACGAGGTCCTCCTTACAGGCGAAATCCCGAGGCACCTCCATATCCTCCTCCGTTGCCTCCAAACCGAACTTCGGCGAATGCCGGAGCACTGATAGCCGCGTCGATCATATAGACCGAAGCTTGGGCAAGCTGTTTCAGTCTATCACGCCGTCAACAACAAGTGAAAGCGGTACTCGACGCCAATGACGTTGAGTACCATACCTCTCGATGACGACGTCTCCGACCATTCCTCCTCCGACAACGATGGGGAGGATTAGAATTTTTAAGTTTTTTTTTGTCTGCTTTGCCTTACGAGGCAGTAGAAAAAAATTATTAAATAAAATTTTTATTTCCCAATCGCCTTCCTTGTTTGTCTTTAACTTTATGTTCTTTTTCTCCGACAACAAGAACAAACAAAACATTGTCCTATTCGTGGTGATCAATCTTAAAAATTTGCGAGAATAAAGTTAACGAGTTGCGACCATACAAAACAAAACAAAAAACATTATTTACTTTTTTCGAATAAAAACAAACAGAGTGACGACTATTCTCAAGTTTGGACCATCGTTGTCTTCCTCAACTTTTCCGGATGTGATGAAAATTTTCGGTGTCGTTTTCGTTATCTTCTTTCTTTTTCCAACAAAAAGAAAAGGGACACCGATGACGTTCTTCACATCCGAAAAGTTGAAACGAGAACAACGAAGCACAAAACTAGAAACATGGTTGCCTTGAACCCTAACGATATGTCTAAAAATCGAGTCACCAACTCTATTAAAATGAAGAATATTAGGACCGGACGTTTAATAAATCCTCGGTCCTAAAAATTAAGCCTTATTTTAAAATTTAAAGTTAGGAGCGGACAACTAACAAATATACGGTCCTAAAGGTTTCGGCAATCTATTAAATAAAATGAAGACTTTTAAGACCTGACTACTAACAAATATACGGTCCTAATATTTTAGCCGTATATTTTCTATACTTTTAGGACCGGATATTTTACATACATACGGTCCTAAAAGTCTCTACCCATATTTTTAGGATTAGACGAAGACTTTTAGGACCGGATATTTGTTAAATATACGGTCTTAAAATGGACGAAGATTTAGGACCGTATATTTAACAAATATGCGGTCCTAAAAGTCTCTACCCAAATTTTTAGAATTAGGCGAAGACTTTTAGGACCGGATATTTGTTAAATATACGGTCTTAAAATGGACGAAGATCTTTAGGACCGTACTTTTAACAAATATACGGTCCTAAAAGTCTCTATCCAAATTTTTTAGAATTAGACGAAGACTTTTAGGACCGTATATTTATTAAATATCCGGTCTCAAAATGGACGAAGACCTTTAGGACCGCACTTTTAACAAATATCCGGTCCTAAAAGTCGCGAAAACTTTTCAGAGCCTCATCGGCTCATTTTCAACATCCGCCTTGTACCTCAAATTTCAAGCACTAAATAGCTTTATCCACCATCCCATTCATTCGAAACCCAAAATGGACACACACAAATTGTTCAAAAAATAAACAAATTTATTATTGAATTACATTGCTATATTTACAAATGAATTAATTAGCTAGTCGAAAAAATAAACAAATGTACTGGCTATTGTTGCTACAAAGATCATATATTATTTACAAATGAATTAATTTAGGACATTAATTATTGTCCCGACTTGGATTTTCTAAGACTAGTTTATACGAGATATTCACAAAAACCTCGCGTATGTGCTCGATTTCATCATCATCAAATGGCTCTTCACAGCAAACCTCTCGTAACATCAAAGACAAAACGTAAATAACATATTATGTGCATATTTCATATGTAACATTAAGCCATCGATGATCGAATTCAGCCATAACATCTTACCCTTAAAGTGACTTTAGTGTTTCCTCCGTCACAATATCATACAAGTGTTTCATGACGTACGGCCACATAAGTTCGATCCTTCCTTCATGCCGACGGGTCTAAAAATAACAATAAATATATATAAGAGCATATATAGCTTACGACCAACTTCAAGGCAATTATGCCATGTCCAATTATGTACTAACCTTAATTTTGTGCCATTTAGGATCTGTGAGCCGAGCACCACGCTTTTTTACCTCAACACGGAAGGTCTTCATGGCACTATCATCAAAATCACAAATTTATCAAGAATGTTCACTGAAAATTCACAACAGAGATTTCGAAAAGACAATCAAAATGACATTCTTACTTGGTGATCATCGCCTTCAACGTAGTCGATGGATCGCCGTGAGTGGAGCATAAGAAGATAACATAATGGAACTCCATGTTCATGACGACCAACCGCCAGTGGTTGCTGAAAATTCACAGCAATAAAGTACTCAAAGATATATATATATGTAGCATAATTATATTAAGTGAATTGCGAGACAAGTATATATGTACTCGAGCCGGTGTGGAAACAAGTACACCTTTCTTTGCACTTTACACAACCTATTTGATATGTACTCTGTCTCAATTCCAGAGGTAGTGTTGTGCTTGCATACACCGGGCACAAGAATCCAAAATCCGAAATTCGCCTGTTCAACGGTTTCTCGTGCATGCACCTACAAGAATGACATCGATGAGGGAATTAGTATATATGTATATATGTGTGTCTAAACGGTGCATTTCAATTATGTAATCAAGGAAGAAGATACTTACTTCATAAATATTTGAACACATGGACTAGTAACCTCCTTTCCAGGAATCAGCAAGGACTCTACATCTTCATTATCAATGTAAACCGGTCCAGGATGAGGGAGGCCTATTACTTCATCGACAGGCCAGATTTATCTTTAAACCATTGTTGGGCTACCAAATCTTGTATTTTTTCCTTGGCCGTCAAGTTAGCAGTAGGGGGTGGAGCTTGAGGAGGGGGTGGAGCTTGATGAGGGGGTGGAGCTTGAGGAGGAGTAGAGACATCTACAAGCTTCACTGGCCAAGAGATGAAGGTTCCCTTGACATCACTCACAACCTTCAGCTCATCAGTTGGGAGAGGGACAGGTGCATCAAAGATCACCTCTTCAACTCGACACTCGACTTCATCATCGACCATTTGTTCGTGGTGTACGCTTGATCCCAAGTTGTGGACAGTCCCTTTAGCAACCAATTGTCTATGACCATCACGATCCTCCACATACGATGACAAGGTTGCTCGACTGATCGTCCAACAATGCAGCTCCCTCTAGTGCTCTACGCTTTGCATAGGTGCACTGAAGGTGTCAAGGGATCCACACTGGTCTCTCGCCGAGAGCTCGGGAGGAACTTCATTTTATCCATCTCCTCCTTCATCTTGCTCATCTCGATTGAAACATCCTCAATGTAGCATCTTTCGCCGCCGATTCCTCACTTAATTTGGCCGCGTCGATCCATCTCCTCCCGGGTAACCATACTTTGTCTCGTGGCGTTTGGATTTACCAAAGTATTGCTTTAGGCCTACCCGTCCTCCAATCCCCTTACACGCCCGAGTGATCTGGTTTTCCGGCCGCACGGTCGAACATCATTCCTCCCGTCCGACGCAAAGATCCTCTCTCGCCTCCTTCTTTTTAAGATCTTCCCGTAAGATACGATAACGAGAAGCTTAGTGATGAAACATGTTTAGTAAGTAAAAATAACAATATCGATACTTACAATTGTTCAAAGAACTACACGAGTTTTTCACTCGTGTAGGCGCCGCTTGGCTTTTGCCGAATATACAACCAGAGCTCCTCGCGACGTATTGGAGATGGCGGCCGGTCAACTACCGTAGAAGGATTGGATTCAGCTTCATCTTCCAATCTCTTCCGTTTGGCCGCCATCAAATCTTTTTCGGCCTTTTCATATCCGCCGCGAGAAGCCCCGTGTGGGCAATCATTCTTTCTCCCAATCTCCGATATTTTTCCCTTATTTTACGTGAATCAGATTGAAAACAACTATATATCAATTATGAATTCACCATGTCACTACAGAAATTAGAGAACTTCTGCTTGATATGAACGTCAAACATTAGTCAAATTCACTTCATCAAGTTTCAACATTTTACTTAAGGAAGATGTAGCATTGTAGAAGAAATTGGGAAAACCAAAGGAAAGGGAGTTGCGAAATGCTTCCAACTCACCAATTCATTCATTCATCATAAATGGTTCCTACACATATTAGAATAACTAACTAACTAACAAAGAACGTCTAACCATGGCCATTACACGCTTTACATATCAAACTTGCATGGAACTAGGACATGCTCCTCTCATGCGGGACAAAGGCAGCAAATGTATAC
Source organism: Acacia pycnantha (assembly GCA_025563575.1). NCBI lineage: Eukaryota > Viridiplantae > Streptophyta > Magnoliopsida > Fabales > Fabaceae > Acacia > Acacia pycnantha. The sequence goes on along the minus strand of JAMWYP010000023.1, from coordinate 216,234 downwards.
TTCTATTCACACACCAAACCATTTAACTAACAGATTAGATGTACACAATAACATTCACATATCCTCACAAAGTTAATAAGCAAACAAAAGTGCAAACAAAACTAAATATAACTCACCGAGCTTCGTGAGTGGTCCGCTTCGAACAAATTGTTGCCAAGTTTGTTCATCAAGAAATTTGTACTTGTCCTGTGGTTGATGGTCGCTTCTCCTCGGCAAAAATATAAGTGTTAGCCGAAAAGGTCTTAAACTTCCCGAACCGCTCAAAGACAATAAGACAATGTTGAGTCTTTCAACTTCTCGACTGTGGACGGTGAATGTAAGCCGGATAGTGTCCCACATAGGATCCTTTATTGTTTTTTGGTCCACATTTTTCCACTCATCACCAAAATGCTAACCTTGTCGCGTACTAGAGCGCCGACAAAACTAGTATATGTGCTTTTATTAGGACCGAAAGGTTGCAAATTTTCATCAAAATGAATCTCGAGCTTCGTCCCAAAATTCCGACTAAGGGATACTTCCATCATTCGTGTGCCGCTTCTACCACGGCGGCACGGCGCCGAGGAGGCTCAATGTGAGATGAAGAGGGTTCGTTTGTCCGACCCTCCCACCAAACCAAGATCTCGGAGTTTCAAGAACACGAGTGGAATCGTTTTCACCGTTCATTTTCAAGACAAGAAGAGAGGAATGCCCGAGAAAATGAGGGAGTAACAGAGGCTAACGGTACGCGGGCGAGGAAGAGAGGTAATGGAACAGAAGGGTTTCGCAACGTGAACAGGGGTTCTTCAGTGAGAGTGTGAGAGTGACAATGTGAGAGTGACAAAAGCTTCCGCGTGAAGTTAACGTTTGTCGCTTCATTTTTAAGACCGGACAAATACACATATACGGTCTTAAAATATAACCTTTAAGACCGATCTCTATATATCCGGTCTTAAAATTAATTAATTTTTATTCAAACTTTAGTACCGCCAAATTTTTGGTCCGTTCTTAAAAGTCTAACTTTTAAGACCTGGTCATTTGTAACTATGGTCTTAACATTTATTACTTTTTTATTTAAACTTTAGTACCTACAAATTTTAAGTTCGGTCTTAAAAATCAAAGTTTTAAGACCGGCTTTTATATATGTTCGGTCTTAAAACTTTAATACCTTTATATTTTAATTTTTCCGTATTATTTTGGAGTATAGAAAATATAAGTCTGCCTTGATGAGATTTCTCCAAAAAAGTATTTGATATTTCAATTTTTTTATAAACATTTTTAAGACCGGTTGTTATTTTAACAGGTCTGGATAAGATCTATGAAAAATTGATCAGAATAAGAAGTTCTTTATATTTACAAATATGCCACCGGTCACAGATTTAGGACCGGTCGATACTTAGTCCGGTCTTAATGTGGCAGTCTTAAAGCACTTTAGCGTATAAGAAGTTCTTTTTATTTACAAAACTGCCACCGGTCACACCTTTAAGAGCGGGGCGTCGATGATCCGCTCTAAATGAGGCGGTCTTAAATCCCTTTTTTGCACTAGTGAATTTGAATTCCTCTTCTTCAAGGCAAAAAAAATAAAAATAAGAGGGGAGGGAATCAGAGATTTGTACAAATCCCCCCAAAACCCTCATTCTTCTAAAAATTAAAGTTCCCCCAATATGGGGGGTTTTAAGAGGGGAAATAGAATAATTACTTTGTTACCCTTATTCACCGCCACCGCCACCGCCACCGCCACCGCCGCCACCACCACCGCCACCACCGCCACCCACCCCACCACCGGCGCGCCACCACCACCACCACCGCCGCCACCGCCACCACCGCCACCGCCGCCGCCCGCCACCGCCACCGCTGCCGCCACCGCCACCACCACCCCCACCACCCCACCACCGCCACCACCGCCACCATCACCACCACCGCCGCCGCCACCACATAAATAATTTTTTGAATATAAAAATTACATAAATAAATTTTTTAGAAAATTTAAATTTATTTGAAAAGTATAATAATTATATTAATTATTAAAGAAAAGGATAAAATGGTAAAAATAACTCATTAATCTTCCATCTTCCTCCCTTGCTATTTTTTTAACTCCCAAACAAGGGGAGGAAATATCCTCCATTTCCCTTCCATCTTAGGGTTTAATTTGAAGTTTAATCAAGTTCCCTAATTAGTTTTGTGATTCTTGAACATCATGGCTTAATTAAAAGTATTTAACTACCCCTTCATCATTTTACAATTTATTGTATTTGTTAGGTAATAATTAGGATGATAATTCAACCTAAGCCAAATTTGTGTTCTTGTCTTGGACTAATGCTTGCACTTAATCTAGGATTAAAATCCCTTAATTGTCTTTGATAATACTTGATTGAGTAATTAATTGATTTATGAACTTATGATGAGAATTAGTGTTTACTTAGGCAAATATTACTTCACCTTAATTGGCTTGAGATATTATTTATTCTTGGAACACTTGATCCACATTGTGCCAACAAGGCCAATTAACTTTAATCACTCCATTATCTTGGAACACTTGACTCCCATTGTGCCAACAAGGCTATCTTGGCTTTAATTACTCCATTGGTTAATTTTACAATTATTGTATTTAAATAAATTCCTCACTCCTCCACTAGACACACAACACTCACAACACACACACACACACAAAAACGTGGCCTCCCCTTCCCCTTACACTCTTGCTTTTGTTTTCCATGGCCTACAATCATCCACACACAAGCCTTTGTTGCCTCATGAATTTTCACTTAGGTTTAGTCTTTAATTAGCTTAACCTTTGGTCATTAATCCTAAAATGGTGTTTTAGGTGTTATTGAATTTATTTGATTGGCTACTATATTAATCATGATCATTATTAATTATCTTTATGCTAATCTTGGCCCTTCATTGGCCATTGGTCTTTAATTAAGGTCATACATCCCTAATTGTGCCTTTAAAACATGTTATTTATTTAATTATGAAAGTTTTGGAATTAATTCAATTAATGAAGATTTAATTATCTACTAATTGTTGGCAATTTTCTTTAATTGGATTAATTACTTTCTCATAACTTTTGGGTTTACTTTGGTCATTTATGCCCATATATTAATTTAATAATCATAGGGCAACTTATGGTCCCTAAAATAAAATTGGATTTTTACCTCTTTAAATTCCAAGGTAAATAAACAAATAAATCACTAAAATTAGAGACAACATGCTTTCCTATTTTAAATAGGTATTAATTGCCAAAATATAAATTTTTGGGTATCACATTATAAGATTTAACCCTTGGCTTATTTAATTTCAAGGGGAAGTTTCTTAAAATAATAGTTAGTGAGCTTCCAAGGTTTGAGACCACATATTCACCTATTTCCAATAGGTATTATTTACCAAAATATAATGTTTATAATGAATATGAATTTTAGGGTATTACAACATGTCACTATGCAAATGCACAGTAATCACTTCAACCTAGTTCGAACTCAATCCTTAGGATATCTCAATCCGAATATTAAATCTAATATTCAAATTATTTCTAGAAATCGTATCCCATAAAGTAAATAGAAATGAGTTTAGTTACTGATTAAACCGTGTCCTCCGGATGAAAATGTGAAATCCTCAACCCATGGATCATCACAGAGACTTAGCCAAGCATGGCTAGGCAAAATGGTGAAGAATAGATGAAGAATGCTAAGAACATATTTAGAGAAAATGAAAAGCCTCTGTTTAATCTGAAATCCTGTGAAAACATGAATGACTGATGTGTTTCACCTAACCTAGATTCAAACCCTAATTGAAAATGGACTAAGCTCACAAGTATGGCCCAAAATGAAAAATAAATAGTTAATGGTCTTTAATTACAAAATTCGGGTCCAATAAAATCCCAGAAAAATACATATGATTTTGGCTCCAATTTTAACTGCCTTCTTGTTTGAATTTTCCTTTCCAGTCTTCATATCAATTATAGCTCTCTAAATCATCTAAACAATGAGACAATAATGAGGCTTATCGTATATCTGGTTCAAGAGTTATAGTGAAAATAGAAAAACACTGTAAATATGGAATTTTATCATTGAAATAAATTAATTCTAATAAAAAGCCCAATTAAACATAAAAGCCAATTATTTATGAACTAAACAATCCTAATTTAATTAAACAATAGATGCAATTAAGTTTAATAATATTCAATTATCATCTTTACTTTCGCAGCCATTGAATTCAACTTTGGCACCTTAACTTTAAGCAATTTGAAGCTTCTAGAGGTGACGCCCACTTGAACAATGGTAGCATAAGCCTCACCTGGGACCTCACCATCCCTAACTCTGGCGTTGGCAGAGCTCTCTACTTCAAACCAGTCAAGTTCCACCAACCTAGCACTCATTCTTCAGCATTGGCGCCATGAGCTCTACTTTTGGCGTCCCTTTTAGAGTTAGGACGCCTGCGTCCCTTTTCTAAATTGAGATGCCAAAAATGCTTTTGGCATCCCTTTTAAAATTGGGACGCCAAAATCCCTACTTTTGGCGTCCCTTTCTAATTAGGACGCCAAAAGTATACTCTTGGCGTCTGTTTTTGTCAAAGAGATGCTCAATATTTCAAAATTCTTTTACAGAATTACAAAATACCACCCCTTTTATTTCTTACTCCCCTTTTTAAAAAACGAATATGTTTTAGGGAAGTAAAATCTATTTCTTCTAGTAGTGAAGGTAAAAGAGTAAGAAAAACTAATTAAAAATCTTTAATCCAACATCTCTAATTTTTTGAAATCTAATTTATAAAATTTTCTCTACCTCTTTTCAGTAAGCTCCACTGCTTGATCTACTCTCTTCATTGACGTACATATCCAATGATATTCTCTCTATTTGTTTGAATCAATTCAAATGAACTTCTACAACAATAGAAGCCACTCCAACCCTTCATCTTATATATTCCGTATGAATTTTATCTTTTATTGTATGGTCATACATTCTTCTCAACATCATCATCTCAGCCATCCATATTTTACACTCTTGCCCCCTTAAAGCCAACCCTCTCTACCATATAATATTGTTGGTTTTATATATAACAGTATGATAAAATATACTTAAACCAATAAATAATTTTTATAAATCTATCTTTAACACTTTATGGATATTTTTTTTATAAATTTATCCTTAACACTTTATGGATATTTTCTTTCTCAACTAGCTTCTTTAGCATACAAAATAAGTTGTTTAAGATTTTCATGCTAAAAATTTACTTCAAGATTCAAGGGAGTTGCCAAAATATTACGGAAGCCAAGACCCACTAACCCATCTCAATAACTTCAAAATGGAGATTATGGTTAAGGGGATAGTAGGATATGTTATACCCCAGTTGTTTGCAGGGACCTTGAGGGGAGCCGCACAGACGTGGTTCCATTCTTTATCGTTATTTTCAATCCCGGATATGAAAACCCTGGAGCAAAATTTTTTGCTGAACTTTGCGACGAGCAGACGACAACCAAAAACTGAGTTTCATCTCGGTCAAGTAAGACAGGGACCAGGGGAAACACTGCATAAGTACTTGGACCGTTTTAAAAATGTGGCTTTGCAAGTTTCAAGATTGAAACAAGACGTACATTTGCATTGTTCCATAGCCGGCTTGGATGTGTCATCCCGGTTAAAGAAATCTATCATGAAGAGCCGTCCTACAACTCTGGCAGACAACCGAGATAGATCTCAGCAATACTTGAATTTAAAGTAGATGGAAATGGCAAGCTCGGTGATGAAAGAACGAGCTAAGAGCCCACCCCCTAGGGAAAGGAATACCATGATGGGTATAAGAAAAACCCTCGTATGCGAGAAGTCGATAGCAAGTCCGGGGCGGTAGGGTGGAGGCCAAATATGAAAGATATACCCCGCTAAAGGTGTCGCAAGCGAAATTGTGGAAGGAGGTATGCGTAACAGAGATGAAGAAGGTAGTAAGGCCTCGACCCCTTGGGCGCAAGGCCACTGCGGATAGGTCTCGGTTTTGTGAGTTCCATGATCAGCACGACCACACGACCAAGCAATGTTGGGACCTTAGGGACGCAGTGGAGAAGTTCGTCCGGGAAGGGAAACTCTGGAAGTACGTTATCCAAACCCAAGGGAAGTAGGGTAACAAGCGCCAAAGTGGAGGTCGGAGTAAGAGCCCGACTTCGGAGAAGAAAAGAAGAGACCTGAAAAAGACAGTGGAGGACAGCGACGATGAGTTTCCAGAGGCTAAATATGACTGCAACGTAATTAGCAGCGGTTTTGGCGGTGGTGGAGACTCAACGAGTCAACGACAAAAATACCTCAGGGAGGTGCTCTCAATACGGGATCACTTGAATTTTAAAGAAGACCTTGGCGGGCCCGATCCCCCCATGCTGTGCTTTACCAATAAGGACCTAGAGGATGTCGCTCTAGGACACCACGACGGGTTGGTCATTACAGGAACCTTGGTCAATTGCCGGGTTGGGAAGATCTTTGTGGACAATGGAAGTGCTGTCGATATCATATTGTGGGATGCGTTCAAACGCATGAAATTTGATTCGGAAGCTTTGAAGCCATGCAAGACGACTTTGACGGGCTTCAATGGACAGGACACTCATCCCAAAGGTTATGTTGACCTTAAACTGACGTTGGGAGACGAACATGCCTTTAAGTCGGAGAAGGTTAGGTTTGTAGTTGCCGATTTCCCATCTCCATATAACATAATTTTGGGTCGACCAACCATTCACAACTGGGATATGTTGGTATCAACCAAACATCAAAAGTTGAAGATGGTAAACAAAAAGAATAAGGTCGTGACTGTAAAGGGAGATCAAAAGGAATCTTGGCAATGTTATTTCCAAGAGGTTAAGGAAACCAGTGATTTGACTTGTCCACAGCGGGCCAATAAAAGCAAAGTTTCTGAGGCTAAATCGGTGGGCAAGTCGGTAAATTTGGTGGAATTGGATTTGCGCGAGGAGGAAAAAATGCAAAAGGCCGAGCCAAATGGCGAGCTAGAGGACCTAGTTCTTCGTACAGAGCCGGGACAGGTCACTAAAATCCCAACTTTGCTGCCACCAGCTGGCAATTCGACCGGGGTCCACCCCGGTAGCCCAGAAGAAGAGGAAAATTGGCGAAGACAGGCGAAAAGCTTTGGAAACACATGCGGAGGAATTGCTGGAAGCCAGGTTCATCCGGGAAGTGCAATACACCACATGGTTATCTAACGTTGTCTTGCTCAAAAAGCCTAACGGCAAATGGAGAGTTTGCACAGATTATAAGGACTTAAATAAAGTGTGTCCTAAAGACTCTTTTCCAATGCCAAGTATAGATCAGTTGGTCAATAGCTCCTCTAGTTTTCAATTGCTGTCTTTCATGGACACATATTCGGGCTACAATCAAATCGCCATGCACCCAGATGATCAAGCAAAGACGGCGTTCATCACTGAAAGGGCGAATTATTGCTATAACGTGATGCCTTTCCGATTGAAGAACGCGGGAGCTACTTATCAGAGGATGATGAATCGGGTGTTTGAAGATCAACTAGGAAAAAATGTGGAAGTATACATAGACGATATGATCGTCAAGTCCTTAAAGGCAGCCAGTCATGTGCAGGACCTACAGATGTCAAACCGTGTTGAACATGAAAGCTCCACAAAGTAAAAAAGAGGTTCAACAGCTGACCGGGAGATTGGCAGCGTTGACTCAATTTCTACCTAAGTCGGCGGAAAACTCTCTCCCATTTTTCAAACTGTTAAAAAAGAAGGCGTCGGGTGGATGGAATGTGGAATGTGATGCGGCTTTCATAAAGATCAAGCAGTGGTTATCTGCACCACCAGTGTTGACCAGGCCTGAGACGGGGGAGAGTTTGATCTTGTACCTGTCTGTGGGTTACGAGGCTGTAAGCGTGGTGTTGGTTAGGAAAACCGTGGATGGCCAGAGTCCAGTATATTTTGTAATTCAATCCTTACAGGGTTCGGAATTGAGGTACCAAAAGCTGGAGAAAATGGCATTTTCCCTACTAGTGGCAAGAAGATGGCTTCGTCCATATTTTTAGAGTCATCCTATTGTTGTCCGCACAAGTCAGCCAATCCGGAAAATTCTCCATAAACTGGATTTAGCTGGATGAATGGTCAATTGGGTCATTGAATTATCTGAATTTGATATCGTGTATGAAGCCCAACATGCCATTAAGTCGCAGGCGCTGGTGGACTTCATAATGGAGTTAACCCCATCAAGGGGGGTGGACCCCAGGATACTTGGAGTCTGTTTGTTGATGGGTCATCAAATGTAAAAGGAAGTGGAGCGGAAATTATCATCGAAAGTCCCGAAGCTATCTCGTTGGAACTTTCCCTACGCTTCAATTTCTCGACCTCAAACAACCAAGTTGAGTATGAGGCTTTAATTGCCGGGTTGCTTCAAGAAAAGGAAAATGGAGCTCATAGAGTTCATGTCTCAACCGATTCCCAGTTAGTGGCCTCCCAGATTAACGGAACCTACCAAGCAAAAGGACCATTAATGATCAAATATTTGGGGAAGGTGAGGGAAATCATCAACGACTTTGACGCAGTAACCGTGGTTCATATTCCAAGAGGAGAAAATGTTAGGGCCGATGTCTTGTCTAAACTGGCAAGCACTAAGAGCCCTGGAAATCACTGCACAATCGTTTAACAAAGCTTGTTAGAACCAAGTTGTGTGATGGTAATTTCAGAGATCAGTGATTGGAGAAAACCTATTGCCGACTATCTGGAGAAAGGAATCCTCCCCGACGAGCCATTAGAAGCAAAGAAGCTGATGAGAACGACGACTTCCTATGCAGTGGTAGATGATCTTTTCATTCCCCAATGATGAAATGCCTCGCGGCAAGCGAAGCCCAATACGTCCTCTTCGAGATTCATGAAGGGATAAATGGCCACCAAATGGGAGCCAAGGCATTGGCTTGAAAAGCTGTGCGAGCTGGTTACTTTTGGCCCACAATGGCTGCAGACTCTAAAGATCATGTCCAAAAGTGTGATAACTGCCAGAAGCACGCTAACACAATCTAATCGCCTCCAGCCGCCTTCACGCGATCTCGGCACCATGGTCATTTTTCAAATGGGGTATGGACTTGTTGGGACCGTTCAAGCGAGTTGCCGGACAGTTGCGATGGATTATAGTGGCTGTCGACTACTTCACCAAGTGGATTGAGGCAGAGCCGGTTGCCACGATTACATCGGCTCGGGTGCAAAAGTTTTTGCAGAAGAGTATTATATCCCGGTTTAGCATACATGTCGAGATTGTCACGCACAATGGAACCTAGTTCATTGACAAAAGCTTCCGTAAGTCGGTATCCGATTTCCACATCCAACAACACATCGCATCGGTGGAACATCCGCAATCCAATGGACAAGCTGAAGCAGCAAATAAGGTCATTGTAGAAGGATTGAAGAAGCGGATGGAGGATGCCATGCCTAGTTGGGTGGAGCATTTACCTTATGTCCTCGTGGGATACCGAACTAGTATCCAAACGGCAACTGGGGAAACACCCTTTATGTTGACGTACGGATGTGAAGCCATGATCCCAGTGGAAATTGGCGAGTCATCCCGGCGAAGGATCCGAGCCCTTCAAAAGAAGAGGAAAAAAAGAAGCAATTTCGGTCGAACTGGATTTGGTGGATGAGGTCGAATCGCGCACATTGCCGAGATTTGGCGGCTAAACAACTCATCTCAACCTGATATAACAAAAAGGTACGACCACGATCATTTGAGAAGGGTATCCTCGTCCTTCGAAGGGCTGATATTGTCAACAAAAATGCTAGGGAAGGCAAGCATTCTTCAAATTGGGAAGGCCCTTACTGGATTACAGAGAATCTCGGAAAGGGAGCTTATAAGCTGGAGACGCTGAAAAAGAAGGTTGTCAAGCAGACATGGAATGCGGATAAGTTGAAGGCTTACTACAGTTGAAACCCAAGTCCTTAAAGGAGGTAGTATTGTTACGAAGTTATGTAACGTATTTACTTTTTGGAGGCCGCCATTGTTGCACGGTTTTTACTGTAAGACGTTTTGCAATCTTGAATCCATGAATGAAAGGGTCAGTGAGCCCACTTCCAAAACTGAAATGCTGCCCACAATGTGATGACCAGGACTATATGAATTCAGGGTAAAGAAACCCGTTTTCGAAAATCATGTCCGAATTAAACATGTATGAATTCAGGGTAAAGAAACTTGTTTTCGAAAATCATGTCTGAGTTAAACATGTATGAATTCAGGGTAAAGAAACCCGTTTTCGAAAATCATGTCCGAGTTAAACGTTTATGAATTCAGGGTAAAGAAACCCATTTTCGAAAATCATGTCCGAGTTAAACATTTATGAATTCAAGGTAAAGAAACCCGTTTTCGAAAATCATGTCCGAGATAAACATGTATGAATTCAGGGTAACGAAACCCATTTTCGAAAATTATGTCTGACTTAAACATGTATGAATTTAGGGTAATGCAACCCATCTTCGAACATCATGTCTAAGCTATACATGTCTGAATTCATGGCAAATAAGCCAGTTTTTGAAAATCATGTTTCAGTTAAACGCATATGGATTCGTGATCCGGAAACCAGTTTTAACATTAATGTTGTTACGATTTTGCCTCTACATCTATCTTGTGCAAGAAATCCACAAAGATAACGATAAGCATTAGCAAGGCCAATGACAAGTTGAGGTCACACATAGGCCGTTATCCCGATTTTGATAAGTATAGTCATGCACAGTCGAGCTCAATGTCGTGATCGGACATGATAGTGTAATAAAATAAAGAGCATACACAGAAAGTAAATGCTTTTCATTCAAGGGTAGCTACATATACATCATATTTATGACAAGTTTCCAAGTGAGTACAACAGTATGTAAGACCGAGATTTTCCTTTGAAGGATTATTGACAACGTCCGTAAAGGGCTTCATTTCAAAAGAATCCTGAGTTCCACGGAGGAAGGCGTTTATCAGCCAAAAATGATGGAAACTAGGGCTGCATCTCAGTTTCGGTCGAGGAAGGTTGTTCATCTTCGCTTTCATCCGCTGCAGGCGGGATCAATTCCCCTTTTGGCTAACGCAAGCTTAGAAGTTCAACTTGGAAGTGTTTAAAGTAACCTCGGGATTTAGAACTTAGATTTGCACCACGACATTATCAAAAGACTGTACTGCTACATGGGCAAATTTAGTGAGCCGGGTCTTGGCGCTACCGAGCTCTTCATCTTTTTCTTTAAGTACACCTTCAAGATGGGTTGTGTCCGACTTCATCTTTTCTGCCAATAGCATGTCATTATTGTGGACATCTTCCAGGCGGCTTACGTCGGCTTGGGCCGTGGCTAGTTGTCCTTCGACCAGTGACAATTTCGCAGTAAGTGTTAAGACTTCCTGACGCAATTTTTCCTACTCAGTCTTGGACACCTGCAACTCCTCTCAGGCCTCTTCTCTCTCCTCCGTAACCTTTGTTAGGTGCATGTTACCTTTCAAGGCAACTAGCTCGGCATTGAGGTTATCCCTCTCTTGGATTACTTGGCCAAGTTTGCTCTTGGTCGTGGCCAGCTGATTCGTAACCGTAGCCAAACTGGTCATGGTCCTGGCATACTTGATTTTAAGAGTTGCATAAGGATGAAGCAAGGAGATGGCCTTGTAGCATTTGTCTTCCATGTTGGCTATTTCGAGTTTGTCTTCATTGGAGAGATCGGCGGGAGCTTGAAACCGAGCAGGAGGACGCATATGGTTTTTCACCTCCTGTGTTACCCCGTCCACCCAGAGGGTTCCCCCAGATAAAGTGGTGTGAGTAAGGGGTACTGTTGTGGTTGACGAGGTTGAGGTTGTTTGTGTTTGCGAGGTTGGTGTGGGGATCGTAGCTGCTGGCACTTCCATGGCTTGTTTACCTTTGGATTTCTTGGCCGCTTTTTCTCCACGCTTTGGCCCGTCTTTTGGCACGGAGCGTTTACGTGGGGCTTTAGTAGCAACAACCACCTCCACGGGCGTTGGTTGGTTGGCAACAGTAGGGTCATTCGAGGTAGGGACAATTGGAACGTCTCGGGAATCTCAGGAAGTGCCCCAAAAACGTCCAAAAATTCTGGTCTTCCCATATTTTGGTCTACATGACAAGAAACGAATGTCATTCTTAGGAAAAGAAAATAATGATAAATGCATACTATGTGAATACAATAATGTATAAATGTATAGTCCCATACTCGCCGCTGCGCGTCGCCTAACTAAAGGTGTAGGGATGTACGTTGTGGGATCCATTGGTGTTTCAAGGGTAGTGGCGAGCTTTAAAAGTTTCACCACAATTGCTTCTTCAGCTTCAGAAAAGCTGGCCGGCTTCAGCGCAAAGTCTCTGGATTTCAGCTTATGATGGCCAGCAGACCAGTATAATGGGAATTTTCCCTTAGTTTCCCGCAGGCGGTGGTTTGGAAGAACCACGAGCAGCACCCAATCTCGGCAGCAACCTTGACAAACACTTTTTTAGAGGTTTTCCAAGATTCGGTAAAGGGTCTAAAAAGCTTATGATCGCAGATCCCCCAGAGTGAGGTCCACCCAAACCACGTTGTGTTGCTTCCGGAAAACATATTTGTTTCTAAGGGGGAAAAGAAAGCCATAAACACTGGGACAAGAAGAAGGCGCATTTGAAAGTCGTTGAAAGGCAGCCTTACACCGAGTTAGGTAATTACGTCTCGGTAAAGAAAAAAGAAATGAGGGTCGTTATCTCTTGACCGAGTCGTGGCGAGCGACTCATCGTCCATGGGAAGCCTTACTGTATATCCTTCTCCATCTCCCACGCCGAGTGACGTGACCTCTTCCACGGTCATAACGTTTTTAGGCAGGTCACACAAATATTAATGGCCTTCACCACGGAAGTCGGGACTTGGGAGGAGCCAGACGAGCTGTACTCATCCATCATCAATGGGTCAATAGGGCGTGATGATGATGCCATATATACCTAAAATACAGAAAAAGGGTAAAATCAGAAGATGATATATACCTGGAGTGACATATATATCTCGGCGAGAAGCGAAAGATGCCAGACTAAGTGTACTTGGGTCCCTCGAAACCGTGTTGGTCAGGGGAAGGAGGTTATGTCAGCAATAACCTAAGACCAGATCGGCTTCCCTATCCCGGCCAAGCTTAACAAGTTCAATGCTTTTATAACAACACTTGTCGTAGGGTGTTGGGCCTTGGGCTTGATTGGTAAAGGATGAAACTTTACGGTGCGAGGAGAATTTTGGAGTGGGGTACTAAGGATCATGGGACATAGTTAATGGCGTCAGGGTATGTTTTCTACCCGTATGACCAAAAGATGTTCTGGGCTGCATTTTGGTTTTCTCCATTTTAGTTGACCAGAACCGAAACTTGTGAGGATCAAAGAGGTGCTCAAAGGTTCCTTTGTCTCTATAAAAGATTGGATTCCATGCATGTCTGAAGGCACATGGGAGTCTTGATATGTTGAGGATGGAAGAGAAGGAGGGACTTTGTGTTTGAAGGAGTAGGGTATGGTGCGAGCCATTCTCTAAACCCGTAAAACCTAGAAAGTCGAAGACCTACTCAGAAAACCAACTAAGCAACCTCAAGGAATTCAAAAATCCTCAGAAAGCTAGACACCGAATGTATGACAAATGCAAGAAATAGAAAAGGTAAGTAGTCCAAAAGAGCCATTATAGTACCTGATAAAAGGACTCGAGTAAGGTTGAGAAAACTTGGGCGAAAAAACGTTTCAGAAGCAGAAGCTATCGCTGAGAAAGTAGACTAGAGTTCAGTATGCAGAGTGTCCAAGTGACGGAGAAAGAGGAAATATATAGTTTCGCTAGTTCAAAAGGTCCCGGGAAGGTTTTGAATTCAAAGCGTCGGAGGCGATTACGTCCACGTATGCTGAAAATTAGGTTAAAACCCTAAAAGTTGAGGATGTACCCAAAGGAGCTTATGTCCTTTCATATACTTTTAGGGCACACGTTACTTAACTTTGGGACTCTCCGTGATAGCCATAGCCGGGTTACTACTAGAGAATTCGATTCAAGTTCTTATGACAGTCATAGCCATGTTAACGTTGCGTTGGCAACTCGGAGTTTCCTGCGGCGATCGTAGCCGGGTTATAGTTGCACAATTGAGCCTGAGCTTTCATTAAAGCTAGCTTGGCATTCGTGACCAGGGGCAGATTGAAGGATGAACTCGGATTGAACGGTTAGTTAACCTCGGCCAATAAGAAAACCTCAATATTGGGGTTAGCATGCATTCAAGATATTTCAAGAAAGTCAGGAAAAGGCAGAAACTAAGTTTGTATTGGTACTTGATAGGGTTACACGATATTCTTACAAAGAAATGAACTGGCCTACTAATTTAAAGAGGCGGTTACAAGATCAAAGTACAACAGTTAGGCAGAATTCGTAAATTTACAATATGAATTTGCTAATTAGCAACAGGTAGTAGACACCCAGATCCCTCTGCAGTTGTTTGAGCTGCTGGAGATTGAACAACTTTCTGAGGGATATCGTGTGGTGGAGATCCCTGTCGGATGTGCTGGAGACCCCAGATGAAGTTAAGCCGGTGGATGAAGACTAGCAAATATATCTGGGGCCCCCGACGCTTGTGGACCAGTTTGGATGCGAATTTGATTGACATCCCATGGTCCCAAACGAAGTTGAGCCAGGTGGGTGAAGACTGGAAAATACATCCGGGACCCCAAACGTCCATCGGGCGATGTAGATGAAGATTGGCAAGTACATTCGAGAATGAAAGCTGCTAAGCGGCGACTGGTCGGGCCATTTTTCTCCTGTAATCTTACTTTCCTTCCCCACGCTGCTGGAGGGTTGGAAGCTCCACAAGGTGTGATAGAGTTTGAAACTCTCACCAAAGAAATTATCATTCTTTTGGGATAATTTCCCATGGATAAAGTGAGAAAGAAAACTAGTTGTGGAAGAAGGCGAGAAGCAGAGGGAGAATTTATAGGCCAGATGGATTCCAAGGGTCATGCAACAATAAATGCCATTTCAGACAAAAGGCGATTTCTTTTCCAAGAAAAGAAGTAATGACTGTTATTAAAGGATGTGAGCATTAAATGCGCACGGAGACCAAGGGCGGTTGAAGTAACCAATGAATGTGAAGAGGCAATCGTATGATACCATATGGGCAAAGCGAACAGTCATCAAATCAGTGGCTGGCACGTGTCTCCATACCACCCTGGATTGGGGGCAGCATTCGTGTGGTGAGCTTGAGCTGATGAACCTGATATGCCAGGGTCAAAATAATCTCGGCTGTCATGAAGACACCTGGACAGCTATGTGAACCCTAGAGGCCGAGGTTAGGAAGGTGACGAGCTAGTAAGCCCGGTATGTCGAGGTCAAAATAATCCCGATTGTCATGAAGGCAAATGGATAATTACGGCAAGTTAAACTCGATGTATACGTGGTGAAGCGACAAGTCAAGAACCAACTCCTGAAATTTAATCAATCTCGGTGATAACTAAATAAGAAGAGCCTGGGATAGTGGTTAACTAATCTCGGCAGCTCAGAGACCTGAACTTCCGAGCTTAGGGGCAACTGTTATTGACTCAAATAATGGGCCTGGCATATATGAGGCCCAGTAGGAGTACTTCAGGCTCGAATCTCCCTCTAAGCAGGTAAATTGCTAATTACCCCTTGAATATGCCTATAATCCAGGAACGTACAAGTAGTGGAGCTGGCACTCACGGGACGTGGGAGGCCTCGCACATCGCTGGAGGATAGGACTCAAGGCAATGGGAACGAAAACTCTAGGTAATCTCTATAAATAGGAGGTTACCCACTATGTTTGTTCCTTACGTTCACTATTCCATTATTTACTATCCAGTCTCACTGTGCACACAATCCACCCCTCTGGCGAAACGCCTTATCTGTGTAGCATAGTGATATGCAACCGTTCTTTGATATCTCCCTCATAGATATCAGTGAATGTTCCTTCCCCCTTTGGTGTTTAATCCATAAGACACCTTTGAGGAGCTACTTGATCCGATATTAACATCACCTAGTCCGCTGAGGCTAGACATTTGTGTTCTACACCACATCGGTCATACTTTTTGGACCTAATTATTTATAATTCAGTCTAAAAATTTCTTTATATTTACGAAACAGTCATCAATCATACTTTTTAGACCGGAACCTTAATACTTCGGTTTAAACGAATGGGTCTTAAAGCTCTTTTTTATACCAGTGTGTGTATAAACACACGCTGATTATTTAATTTTTTTATTAGGAAGGGATGAGTTTATTACAAAAAATATTTTAATTTTTATATTGTATTTGAGAAATTGTTGGGAGATAAGATTTGCTGATATTATTTTATGAATTATTTAGCTTGGATGTGAAAGTTAGGCGGCATGGGCGCATCTGTTTGGATAATGTTTTGCAAACTTTTAAGAGACGTGATGTCGTTGTGCGTCTCTTCTTATTCGCATATCTGGCAAAATGTCTTAATATAGTAACATACTGCCTTCCATTTTATAAAGTAAATATACTCGAATAATTTAAATAAAAAAATTAGTTTAAATGAATTAAAATCATCAATAAATATGTAAAAATACAATTTATTTGTACTAATAATCTTATTTACAAAGGAAGAGGAGATGAAAGAGAATGAGTTGTTAATTAATACAATAAGACTAACTAATAATTACTGAAAGCAAAAATTAAAAGTGTACTACAAATTAAATGGGAACATGTCAGGCTTTTTTATCAATATGCCGCACAGAGTAAATTTGTTTTTAATCTAAATGCTACAATTTAAAAAGTATTTATCAAATATGTTACATTTAAAATCGTTCATTAAAAGAACAATTTTGAATTTGTACATAAGTCGTTCACGTGAAAAACGATTTCACTTTATTTCAGATCTAAAGTATAATTTCTTAATAAAAAGTGACATAGTTCTTCGCATGAATCATTTTAGTGTCATAATTTTTTATGTAAAAGGGAGAGAGTGGGAGAGAAAAAGCGAAAATCTCATATTTCTACATTCTCTTTCTACTTTTAACAAATACTCTTGTTATCACATT